>JANIJG010017496.1:0-67014 GCA_024611175.1 Megaceryle torquata | reverse complement strand
AGAGAGAAAGAGAGAGAGAAAGAGAGAGAGAAAGAGAGAGAGAAAGAGAGAGAGAAAGAGAGAGAGAAAGAGAGAGAGAGAGAGAGAGAGAGAGAAAGCTCACCATTACAAAGAACAAGATGTTTTCTTTACTTTGAAATTTTACTATTCTACAAAGGATACAGTCATGATTTAATTACCAAAGAAATAGCAAATAGTATAATGTTATAGAGCATAATTTTTAAATAGAAAATTTTCAGTTATGCCTCACATATATTTGTTTTGCAGAATCTTAGCTATCTATTTTCTGCATTTCCCAATGTTTGGGATTAATTTAGGGTTTGTGGCACTTGCAGTTCGATTTAATTTCCTGTTTGAACAAGCTTGGAAGAAATGACAGGACTTTGTTTAATAATACTTCTATGATAACATAAACCTAAGATTATGAAACTCCTGAATGATCAAGCAGAAGAGAGGGTGGCCATTGGGGTAAGTAAACTTCAAGCATACTAACATAAACACCACATTTATTCTGCTGCATGCACTATTTAAAAAAAAAAAAAAATCAGTTCAAATACAAAAGCAGCTTTCAAGTCTTAATTTTTAGTCCTCATTAACTCATCAGATGCAAATTGTGAAGTAGAGAATGCTGGATTAAAAAAAAAATATGCCTAAATATTTTATTTAACAATTTTTCAAGTTATTCTTAAAAACTCACTGAAAATAATAGCAGGGGTTTGTTGTTGTTGTTATAGAAGTCATTTTGATATAGAAGCAAAATTGAACTTTCCATTTTGGTTTAAGAATAATTTTTTTTCTTCTCCAGTTTTTACCTTTACAAGCAGACAAGCAAGCAAACATGAGGTACGGAGGAAGAAAGGTCCTAAAGCTTCAAAATTAAATAAATAATGAACAACATACAACCCAAAACAAAACTCCAACCCAAAACCACATTTAAAAAGTTACCAGTTAAACGTATTATTTCAGAGAAGAATTTGGCATGACTAAAAGCCTCCATTCAGGCCAGTCCCTGGATACAGCAATTTTCTGTTACTGCTGGTTTCACTTACTTGGGGAGTCTGGATAATTTGAAGACTGTGGTTTCACATCAGGAATTGCAACATCATCTTGCTCTCTGTTCCCATCTGACAATCCCTCCTGCTTGTTTTCAGTCTGTTGGGCCCAAATCTCATTAGTTGTGTTGTTGCTATTATTCAAGTCAGGAGCTTCCAGCATTTGATCCTTCTTACTTTGAACAGCCCAGTGCATTGACTAAAGAAATATAAAAACAACAAATAAAGAACTAATTACCATGCTTTAAAAGTTTTTTGATGAACAGCTCTTTTCTTTCTTATGCTTTTGTAAAAGCAGCTAGCAGCTCTATAGGCTAGGGGAGAGAATAGTTACATACTGCAGATAGCATTGAAAAGGATAGTTTATGTCAAGTGGGGATAAAGAACAAAACCAAAACATACAAGGGCATCAAATAATTCTAAGGGTCCCCCATCCAGTTTCTTCTATCATGACCACAGACACCTTTTGAAGAGGGCTCGAGTGACTTTGAAAATATCCATTTTCAAAGCTGTCTTTGACTTAAAGGTACCTATTTAAAAGCAAGACCACTTGGAAAGATTTACTCTTAAAGTGTGTGGAATGACTTCTGTTTGGAACTGAACACAGCTTGATGGGCTAGGTCTGTTCCAGCAGGCATGTAAGCTCAGGCATAATGCTTTAGTTGAAGAGGCTCTCAAACTTCCCTTATAAGCAGGACTTGAGGTGGGCAGAATTGGCAAGTGAAAAATTTATTCACCTGCCTTAAAATATCCCCATGTAGACTTGTAATTATCATTCACCCTAATGAGGCAGAAAAAAAAAAATAAATCAGACATTATGGAAACTGGATCTGCTAGGAACATGCTACCAGACCATCTAACTAGCCACATTAGGAGGCAGAACAACCCTCAGAACATCTGTCTCTGTCACAAATGACCCCAGTAGCCAAGCAGGGCCCCTCCAAAGACTTGTGTGAAGCCCAGCGTTCCAAGGAATATATCCTCTACAGTTTTCAATGAACTCTTTATATAATCAGATAGCACAAAAATCTGCTAAATCTACCTACCTACCAGAAGGACAATATATTATACAAAGGTCCCAGCTTTGAAAATAAATAAAACATTCCGACAAATTCCTAGAATTCCTGAATTTCCTTAACATCCTTAGTGCAGGAATCACTCTGCACTATTCCTATCCCCAAAACCTGCAAGTGTTAGAACTTATCCCCTCACTGCAATCTTTTCTCTGGAGCAGTCTGACCTCCCCCTCCTCCTGAAGGCCCAAGCTTAGATAACACCGACCGTTTTGACAGAACCGCTCAGAGCTTCCCATTGCTGGAACGGAATGGTAATTTTGCTGCTTCTCCAGTAGTCGTAACGCGCTCGACTCTCTTCATTAGTAAGAATCTCCTTAGCTTGCTGCAGCTTCTGAAAATTCTCCACTGAAACATAAACCGAAAAGATAATAAAACCAGTATTTGTTTTCAAAGGAAATAATTCAAATGTGAGGGGAGAGCTCCCAACAATGGCTTAGAGCAAACAGAGTAGAGGAGACAGCAGAAGAACTAAGTGACAAAGGTTGTTCTTGCGGTTGTTCTGCTTACAGCTTTGCACAGTTTTAGCTGGCATTAAGAACATAGCACATTTGGTGAGTAACTGATAGCCTTTTTAAATGAGGACTAAAATACCTGTTTGTCTACCGGCTTCAAAATCTCTTGAATTTAAGTTCAGAGACATTTACAGAGCACAGCGTGCAAAAGGTGTAACCGACCCCTGCAGACAACCTTAAGAAGGGAAATTAAACTAGAGTAATAATGCTTAAAAGGAACACATTCACATCCACAGCATCAAGCAAGTCAGAGCAAAGCACAATACCAAGAAAACATGGGGGGTAGGGGGAGAAGATAAGCAGAAATTGGCAAGCAAGAGGAGAAATCTACATATAGTTCAAATTAAGTTACTTGTGTATTTTATTAGCTGTGTTTTCTACATATGCTAAAATGTTGTCATGAATACCAGACAGCATGAATGAGAGCTCTTAATTTTCCCTACGGGGTAATTTTTCATGGAATGGTTACTAAGGATGCAGCTGCATGTTACTATTTGTAGAAGGGTTATAAAGATTTAGATTTTATCTATGAGTCACTTATGTTACAGTCATCTCTTATGATAATTATTCCTTTATTCCAGATTACAAATTAGAGAGATTTCTTTTGTCATACACTAAACCCAAACAGTAATCAAAATTCATAACTATAAATCAAACAACAGATAACAGAGGGAGAGAGCAGTTCTATTAGATTTCCTTTTTCTAGTATTACTAGTTTCCAACAAATAAAAGGTCTACTATAACTCTCTTTACTGAGCTTTAAGCTGAAAGTAAACTTTCACCCATACTGTATAAAGGTATTTAAAAAAAATAAAATACAGCATTTCCAGGTAAATGGAACATAAAATATTTCTTCTTGACAAAGCAAGCCATTCCAACCTTTGGCACTCGGCCTCCCTTTTTGACTAACTCAATTTCAACTAACTGGGGGACAGGACAGGGGGATGGTACTGACAGAACAGGAGCACGCACTGGAGTAGTCTCTGGTTTCTCTGCTGCGATAGCCAGAATTTTCTGCAGACAACGTTGATTCCATTTGCTTCATTGATCCTTGTGTTATCATTTAGAATAAACTAAAATTAGCAACCAGGTTATTGTAATAGGTGGTAGATTGTCTGTCAAACACCAAATATCGGGGGGTTCCTTGTCAGAGAATCTCAAAATAAAAAAAATCCCACCTATTAAAAAAATTTTTGGTAGGGACCATAATTATGATCAGAACAATCTTTACTAAAAGAATATATACTATGCAGACATCAGTGAGCACTGATTAGAGCTACTCTGTGATTATGAATGGGTGAGATTGTCTCCAAATAACTCAGGTGCCGCTTGGCTGTCACAGGTGTGATGAGCTGCACACTTTCATAAACACAATTGTTAGCTGCTGTTCTGCAAACAGATGGCTACTCGTGGTGCTGGCTTCTCTTTATTTCCAGTCATTAAATTACATTAAAAGAAACTCAGGTACATTTAATGTGTTCCTGACGGGTTTGTTCACGGAAGCAAATTAACCAGTTGACGCAAGTATGGCACTTGAATGCCACAGAGCATGGAAGTAGGCCAATTTTATAGGTCACAACAATTTCTGGATTAAAAGATGTTCTACCAGAGAACACACACACACACAAAAAAACCAAACCAAACCAAAAACCAACCAACCAAACAAAACAAACCAACCAAAAAGTTAAAATACTGGGTGGGGGGAACCAAATCCAAAACGTGTCTTCCTGCTTTATCACCTAAGAGCGTGCAAGTGTTGGAAAATAATATTAAAGATGGCTATTTAAAGAGAACATGCTCAGTATACATGACAAAAAGTGTATCGGGGAAAAATAATAAAACATTAAGGCTGAATTTGATATCTTAGTCATGTTAATAAAATTTTAAAAAACAAAACAAAAGGTGGTTTTCAAGCAGGGAAGAATACATACCTGCTTTGGCATTTCCAGGATGTTTGTCAGGATGACATTGAAGGGCTTTAATCTTAAATTCTGCAAGAATTTGTTCAACCTAAACAGAATGTCAAGACTTAAAGTGAGTATACATATACGCACAGAAAAGATTTTAAAATTTTCTTTTTGAAAGGGGTTAGGAGGAACAACAAAGAATGCTGAAATATTTTTTTCCTATTCAGTTTCCAAGCCTTAGAACAAGCAAAATAGGTTAACAACAACCATCTGTCGCTGACACTGCTTATTTAATTTCCTTTTCCTTGCACTCACCCTTCTTGTATTTGTGAAGCTCAGTCAGTAGTTCAGCAAGTCAGCTTTACAAAAAAAGGTGTCAAGATTCTGTGTGCCTTTCCTCACGTTTGACCACGCAGGCAAAACGTGAGACTTCGGTTGCTCTTCACTTTGTTTAATCAACTCTAAATTTTAACAAAGTCTCAAAGCAAAAGACCTTCTGTATTGCTGAAGCATTACAAAGCAAAGACCTTCTGTATTGCTGAAGATCAGTTTGTGGGATTGTGTGGCTTTGCCCCTATTCTCTTCATAGCCAGTACCACATGACTTTTCCACTGTGGATACCCCAAAGCTAGAAAATGATCAGTTCACATTCTTCCTTTGAAGTGAATTTTCTGTGAAGAAAAAAAGTTGGCTTGGAATAGAATACATTTATAATAAGTATTAGGATATTGGCACATACTAGTTTAATTACAAACTCCAACACAGTTTATAGTACCCTAATGTATTACAACCACTGAAAAAACAAAGACATAGTAACAGATAAAAAATACAGACACACTGGAGTTGGCATCAGCTTAGATTTTAAAATTCTCAGATTTTTCAAAGTATCTAACTTCTAATTGAGAAACCCAAACTTTTTTTTATCATTCCAGCAGAGCTTAAGCTTTCACAACAATTTGTCTTAAGGTATCAATTAACTACTATTCTTTACCATGATAGAAAGGCTGTTTATATAAAAGTCCTCATTCTTCAAACCCTGATATCCATATAAAATTTAAATTATTTATATCAAAATTAAGACTCATAACTTTTTTTCCTTTGGAATAAAATTACAATTCACTCAACTAGCTGCCCAAATTTTGTTGTCATATGCTGGGAAAAATGTGGTCTACAATGGTATTTTAAGAATTCTGTACTTTTCACTCTTCTCAGTAACTTCCTCCAGAGGGACAATATAAGGTGGCATATTTCCAGTCAGTAAGACACTTAAAAACATACACTGTAGAAAAAACTTGTTGAAAGTCATTACTGTATAGCTAGCTACCATCTCTAAAACTTTCTCATATAAAGGGGAACTTCAAAGTTAAAGTGTGTACAGTAGCAGAGGGTTAGTGTGGAAGTCTTCAACTTACAAAAAAGTAACTAGAAAAAAGTCTATAGGAAGTTTATACAAAATATATGAGATTTATATAAAATATTCAATGAGATGTTTTACCAAGAAAAGTATCCAATGCCCTCTACAGATCAATAACACTGTTCTTGGAAGAAGGATGTAGATTACATCTCCCCTCTTCCTCTCGAGTCTGAGAATGAACTAGGTGTCCATGAACTCAATCCCACAAGAAACCAAGAATGAACATGGGTGTCTACCCGAATACAGGGAAACTCTGTGGAAATTGAGACTATTTGTGATTAAATTGAACCAGGTCAAATCAAGACCAGAATATTGAGCAGCTTAGAAGAAAGTTACCACAGCTGGGAATGTGCTGTATATGACTAAAGAAGCCTGTGCTGCTACAAATACTTGACTGCATGGATAAAGTAACATGATTGCAAAGACACCTGTAATGCCTCAAAATTCTCATTGAATGTTGGAAGTAGTGTGCACCATCCTGAGTGAAGGCAACCTTCCTACTTGGTCAACTTGTGATCTCTACTCCCTCTCCCATGTCAAAAATAACCTAGTGACATCTGCTGCTTCTCTCAACAAATAACACTTGACAGATTATTTTTCAGACCCACTAGCATTTAATTCCATCTTTGCAATTTGAAAAATCATTACAATATGTACTTTAAGTATTGATTGGCTGTTAAGCTGTTAAAGTATTGGCATGAGGTAAAAAAATGAGAAACAGGAGCTGTGAAACAAGCCTACACAGAACCTTTAACACAGCCCTCTGCTGGGATGACTTCTTGGGAGTTATCTCAGGAAAAGCATTAAATTGCCTTCTGTAACAGATCAAAGAGGTTTTCAGTGACAGAAAGACACGGGTATTCTCCCAGCACTTTGGCCACTAGGACAGATGAGAGCATCTGATTAAATTTACTGAGCAAAATGCATCTTTTCTCCACACTGAATACATCCTTCATTACAGTAATCAAAATTCATTTTCCAAAATTGAAACACAATTCCAGGTAACATAACTAATAGATTATTAAAAATAAAATAAAAAAAAATTTAAAATCAAAAGCATCTCACAAACTCAGTCTACCCCCCAAAAAAAATCTTATATGTGTTCTATGGACAGCTTTAGGAAGAACGCTTGTTTTACACACAAATAATTCAACAGTTGCTTAGCCAGATCTCATTCTAAAGTATGTATCTGCTACCAAAACAAACTGGTAAAACTAGTACTTGAATATCATTAAAATTGGCATTTCAAAATCATTAGTATGATGAATTAAGAAGATATATTATCTTTTGTTTTCCTCCCAACCTCAAAATTTAAAAAATACATATAAAACCTG
Source organism: Megaceryle torquata (assembly GCA_024611175.1). Taxonomy (NCBI): domain Eukaryota; kingdom Metazoa; phylum Chordata; class Aves; order Coraciiformes; family Cerylidae; genus Megaceryle; species Megaceryle torquata. The sequence continues at coordinate 59,719 of JANIJG010017496.1, read as the reverse complement.
AGAAACTCAATAGCATTATCAATGACTTATAGCTGTGAACATTCCTTGTATTAGCTGCATATAAATAAGACTTTATTATCTCTTAAAGTCAAAAATATATTCCAGAATATTATCTGGATGTCAGATTTATGCAGTTGGCTCGTATTCATAACCACATCACATGTTGAACTAAACTTAATGAATAAACCATTATTTTGGCTGTATCTATAAAGCAGTCCTGTTTTATAAGACATTTTTAGTATAAGCCTCATTCTAGGCTCTTAACATCAGTACACAGATCAGAAAACTGAGCTTTACAAAGGGAGATACTACAACATAAAAGTGGAGAGAAAGAAGGTTCACAATGCGTTTCAAATAGTCCTGCCTGTAAGAGATAAACAACTTCAAATCCCCACAGCAGCTAGACAAGCACATTCAATATGTTATTAACCCGGAGGGCAGGTGGGCAAGGCTCTTACCGTAGATAGTTCATCACATCCTAGCAAGTTGTAGTAATCCTCCAACTCCTCCGGTCTGCAGCTGAGAATTGCATCCATCCGGACTAGTCCAGCAGGCTCTTTCAAGCCAAAGCACAAAGGGTGTGAGATACAACTTCACTACAAAGCTCACACAAAGCTTTCAAAGAAGACTGGTAAAGAGGCAATTTCCACTCAGGTCTCCAGCTCTCTCCAGTGCTTTTTAATGCTGGCAGCTGACACACACTTGTATTTTCTGGAGCTCTCTGCCTGCCATTGGTTCCTGCAGGATGCCAATCCGGTTGCACAAACCTGCGGAGGGCAATGCTCCCTGGGATTTGTAGTTGCCAAAGTCACGTCAACACTAAACCGTGGGACTGAAGAGTTCTGGATAGTAACTAAAAATCGAGCTGTATTTGAGATTTGGATCATGCATAGCCATTTAATATCAGGCACCTACTTAAAGGCTTTCCTGCACCTGCTATACTTCTCTAAGTCTACTGAAATAAATTTTCTGCATAATTTTTAATTGTGACTTTTGCCGACCTTTGCCAAGGAGATTATATGGGTAATTAGAGAGAAGAGAAAGGGTGCCTTCCGAAATAACAACTTAGCAGCCCTGGAGGCTGTGAGCTTTTTCGAACGAAGTACTTAGCTTGCCAAAGCGCCTCAGAGTCCTGTAAGGCACAGTTCTGTCTGTTCAACAGAAAAGGGTGGATCTTTATTCTTTGAAGGCTTAAGAGTAGACACATACTACTCTTCAAAACCAAACCGCTCTTGCCCATCAGTTGCATGTCTGACAAAATTAAGACCATGAAAAGACAATGTGAAATACTTACTATTATCAAATTAAATAGAGACTTTCTCAAGCTGAATTATTTTCACATTGTGCCTCGAAGGTCTATGTTGCGTGCAAAACAGATTCCTCGCAAAACTGATCTTACATTGAAGTCAAATGCCTTTAATTTTGATTACTGATTGAGGCCTCAGTCTAACAAAGACCGCAGGCACGTTTAAGTGTAGTGCCTCCTACGATCTACTGCTGTAGAAAGATTACTTCCTAGGTGTAATGCTAACAACTTGCTGAAGTCTTTCCCCTGGAACCTAAGGAGCTCTATTTTTACTTTTCCTATCCCTACAAGAGCTTCGTAATCCAAAATGTTTCATGTCATTAAATATTACAGATTCTTTAAACTAACACTTAAAAATAGATGCTTGGAATAGTTCCAGAATGCAGTTAGATGCAGTGTCCTAGTAGGAGAGTCTACGAAGAGGTACGCAGGGTGTGACCAAGGCTAGAACAGGGATGTGTTAATGAATGAAGGACCTAGCGGCCAGTCAGGACCATTTATAAAATACTGAATATGTAATTCCTACCTTTAGAAGTGCTTTATTATCTCTATTATTAATCTTCTGAAATTATCTACCTATTAGTGTTCTACTGCTTTCTCCACAAGGTTGGACTGTCTGAAATATCCTGGTTTTACTGTATGTTCAGATAGCCTATTAAGATTATAAAATACATAAAGCACATGAGAAGCAGCAAGAATATTAAACAGCAAAGCACAACTCTCTGTGAAACCATTTAAATCTTTAAAAAAAACCACTAGTACCATATTTCTCTGACTAAATAAAACAGTAGATGCTAATTTTTCCATTTTGAAAAAAGTGCAATTATAAATCTCTCCCTCTCCTCCACTGATAACTTAAACCAGAAAAGTATAGGAAAGAGAAGAAAGCCTTTTAGCAAGGGATCATGTAAATATTTAAATAGGTTGTACTTTGGGGGAGGATAAAAAACAAACAGCTGTCCCTCTTCCCAAGAGCACTCCTGACATACTCTCCCCGTCCAATTACTCCTTGCATATTTGCATAAGGTGAAAGGGAAGGCTCTTTACCCCTGTTTCCCCTCCAGCTTTCAGAGGCTATTTCTGTGCTGCAAAGTGAACTTTGTATAAAGCGTAAAAAAAGGTTTGGATTTGGACAACAAAACCCTGTGACTTGCAAGCTGCTCGTTCACAGGAAATTTGCTTTCTGAAGCTTTGGTCCTACTATACTCCTGCCTGTTCAGATCAAATAAACAAGGGCTTTGAGCCAAAGTGCAGCAGTGACCTTACTTGTGTGTGTCTGTCGTCCCCATCCTCCCTGTCCCGTGTACCCCCCCGAGATTTCCGGCACAAAGGGTCCCATACCACATGGGACTGTTTCTATTGACTTCAGTGGGAAAAGTCACAGAGCAAAGCATCATCAAAAAAGGAAGAGCAAGAGAACCTGTATATAATACACAGAAAAAAAATACACATACTGCTTTCAGGACATAAACTTTATTTGAAAGAGAATGAGAGCACAGGAGAGGACACAGCTTACGTGTCTACACATTTTGGTTAGTGTTGCCCAGAACGTACAAACAGCACTGAAAGTGAGGAAATCTCCTATTTGTTCTCTGTACCCAATCACAAACAAAACATTTCATTCCTAACACACTATCATCAATTTTGCTTGTTGAGAGTCATGACTGAAACTAAATTCTGTTTCAGTATAACAGGATGTTTACCATTTACTCATAAAAAGTCATAAATGGCCCTTTAAATAAATCAGAAACATCTGGAAATCTCAGTTTTCTTGGTGCCCTGTCCCCCCGTCCCCCCATAAAATACATCCAGTCTTCCAATACCAGCTCTTCTGAACTACCTATTGCTGTTCTGCTTCCTGAGGGCAGATTATACATTTTCAGGAAGTTCAAGGCACAACAGAAGTCAAATGAATTTTGCATTTCATGCTCCATCCATGTTGCAGAAAGAGGAAGACCTAAGCACTACCACAGTGAGTTCCCGACTTAGGGGTGCCTACTGCAACATCACGGCTAACAGGCAGAAATGCTTGCAGTATTAGACAGCTTTTGGATCCTTGAATCATTTCCTCACCAGTACCTTCACAGAAAGCTTCAGCTCATACACCCCTATCACAAGTTTTCTTCTTTAGAATTCAGTCTTCAGGTGAATAAGCACTAAAAAAAACCCAAACAAACCAACCCAAACAATATAAAGCCACAAATCTCCTATATATGCCGATAAAAGCATCTTGCACATGCTTTTTAAGAAATCTGAATCTTGCCTCTGTTTCACTAAGGGAAAAGGATGTTTACATAGAAGTTTGCACAGAATAAAAAATTGTTCTGATGAGTATCTGTTTGCTTCATAAATTGTTTTTCAGATCTAGGTAGCGTAAGAATTGGTAGGTACATCTTTTTGGGAGGTGGTTAACACCCAAAAAAGGTAGAGGAAAAAAGAAAAATCCCCCCTACAAATAGATATGCCACCTATAAAGTCAGTTACCTGTTAAATAATCCCTTTGAAGAAAAAAAGCCAAAACAAAACAAAACATATATCAACAAATTTAACCCAAAGTTCATAAGAAGTCGTTGTTATAAAGGCCTGCAAGGGAGAAACTCTACCTGTCTAATCCTGGTCTTGCCACTAAACTTACAGCTTCAGTTGCATCAAATTCACTAAAACTATTCTGCAAATAGTTTTGCTATGCTAGGCAGCAAAAACATTAAAGAAAATATTATTTAAATTTATATCCAATAATTTTAGATCAAAATATGATGTCGGCAAAAGTCCGAGGAAAACGGCCAAGTTCTATCCAGACAAAATGTCCCAGTAGGAAAAGACACTACCTCTAGGAAAGCCCCCACACTGTACCACCCTATTTACTATACAGTGATGGTCTACAGTTCAGCACGGAGGACAGCCACTAAACACTGTCTCTACAATTTACATAGTAGGAGGCAACTGAAAAACCACTGGTCACCACTGCTACTGTCTGTGCACATCTCAGCTAGGAGGGCTAACACCAAGAATGAAGCCGAGTCTCCTCAGAGCGAACACTAATTCTTGCAGTACGCTACACAGGCTTCGTTCTGAAATTAGCCGTTCTTATGACGGGTGCTGAACCAATCAACCCCCCCATCAAACCATCCTGTAGTTCAGGAGTTCACGTGCGATCAATACATTTTAGGAGTCCCTACCAAAACCTCAGCCTGCGGGCGCAAAGCGTCTCCCAGGCAGTCAGCGGGCGCAACGCCGTCCCCAGCAGAAGCTGTCGTCCTCGCAGTATTTCTCTTCTTATCCTCAGCTCTGTTTACAGAACGCGAAGGGCCGCCTGCAACCTCTCGGTAACGCCGCCTGACCAGCCAGGGAGCTCACCGGGATACTCGGCCGAGCTACCCCCGGCACGCTGGCCTCGGCAGGTGCCGTACAGAGGGACAGAGACATGGCAACGCCACAACGGGCATCTGCAACGCGAAGCCTGGGCCGGGCAGCATTGTTTGCTCCTCGGGAAGATGCCCTCTCTATCTGATACCGTGAACACGACGGCGGAGAGGGCCCAGCATCCCTCACGGAGCTCGTCACCAGAGGAACACAAGACACCGGGAGCCGCCATTCGTCAGGAGCGTCCCGGCGGAGGAGCGGGCTGCGGGGTAAGCGACAGGGAAGAGGCGGGCACGATGGCCCAACTCCGCAGGGACGGGACTCCCGCAACCCGCCGTAGGCAGCCACCCCGAGACGCGGCAGCGAGGAGCAGCCCGAGGTAGCCACCGGGCCCGCTCGGCAGCGCAGCGCAGCGCAGCGCAGCGCAGCGCAGCGCAGCGCAGCGCAGCGCAGCACTCCCCTCCCCTCCCCTCCCCTCCGCGAGGCCCGCGCGGCCCGACGCAGCCACGTGACCAGAAACCGCCATGACGTACGAGCATACGCGCGGGCAGGCCGGCATAATCGTCACGTGACAACCGCAGCACCACCGCCTCCGCTTTCTCCCCCCTCACGTGACCCGGTTTGTTGTTGCTGCCTGCGCGGGGCGGGCGCTCGCGTGGGCGGTGGCGCGGTCACGTGCCGAGTTTAAATCGCTCCCTAGGGGTGGGGGAGGGGGCCGCGGCGGAGGCGCTGCTGCGCGCTGCGCCGGGCGCAAGGGGGGCGGCGGTTGCTGCTCCAAGATGGCGGACGAGGAGACTCCGCTCCTCCGTTCGCGCGACGGCGGCCCTGGCGGCGCGGCCGACAGCGCCGACCCCGCTCCGAAGCGACAGCGCCTGGACTCGGAAGACGGCGGCTGCGGGCGGGGCGCGGCGCCCGCCCAACGCCCGGATCGGGCTGCGGGGCCGCCGCCCGCCGCCCTTGCGGCGGAGCTGCCTGGCGCGGCAGCGGCCGTGAGCGCCGATGGCGCCAGCGGTCGGGCGTCCGAGGAGGAGGACGAAGAAGCGGCGGCGGCCTGGAGCGGCGCGGAAAATAGGGCCGGGCTGCGGGGCCTGCCCCGGGTGGAGCCGCCTCCGCGGCAGCGGGGCCGGGGGGAGGGGGCGGAGGCGGCGCCCGGCGAAGACGCGGCGGAGGCGGCCATTGGCTGCAGGCGGGCGCAGTGTTCAAACGGGGCGGCCGAGGCGCCGGCCCTGCATCCCGGTGAGGACCCCATCCCTCCCTTCCTGCGCTCGGCCCGCCGGGGCAGGCCGCGGGCCGCTCCCTCGTAGCCGCGCGGCCGCCGCGGGCTCGTTCCTCCCTGCGCGGGCACTCGGGGCCGGCTCCCCACTGGCCCTTGCGGCGGGTCCGTCACTGCGGCAGCCGCTCCGGCTCTCCCGCCTGGCGATAGCCCCTGATGGGCAGGCTGGGTGTTCACCTGCCGCGGGCCGGGGCCGGCCCTGGGGAGGGAGAGCCGCGACTTAGGGGGTGCTCTGCGCAGGGGCGGCCGCCGAACGCACGCTGAGCTCCTCTCCTCGCCTTTGCCGCGCGTTGAGTGCGACTCGGGCGAGCTGCTGCATCCATTTTTCTAAACCAAATCGATTCTTACTCTCATCGGTCCTTGTCAAAGCCTGTTTCTTGTGCTGGGCTTCGTAGAGAAAGAGATGGAGTCGACTCTCATTTCTGGAAACGTTTATTTTTGCTCTCTTGCTGGCAACTGGCTATTAAAAATGAATAATTACAAGCCGTGTTCCCTTTTGCCATTTGCTGCTGCGATAATGATTTTATTATTGTTTCTTGGAAACTTGCACAGGAGCAGCAGTCTTGACCAGTTCTGTAATTAACTTGAAGTTACCGTCTTGGTTAAGATTTCGGTGACTGCAGCACAAAACTAAACTGATCTTCTAAAGTTCTTTTCAGCATCACTGTGAAAGTACCGTGCCTTGCATTATCGAAACATGGTTTAGGGTTTTCTTGTTGTTGTTTGTTTGGGTTCTTAAGCTACCTTAAAAACCAAAAAAAGATAATGACTTCATTCTGCCAGTAAAGTCTTTACATTTTATCCTGGAATTCAGTTAAAGATATTTTACCTTTTAACTACCTAGTAAAACTCAACAGAAAATTTCTGCCTGTGCAAAAGCAACCCAAAAGGGAACAGAGCTCTATGAGAAGCTTGGAAGAGCCTCAGTATTTAGAACTTCATTGGAACAGCACAAGAGTAAAGTTAATTTTCTTACCAGAGCCTTATATGAAGCCTTTTTGCTCAAGTTACTCAGCTCCTCGGGCACGTTTTGCTTACTTCTGGCAAGTGTTGCCTTTAGTTCTTTGAGGAATAGAACAAATACATGGGGGGGTGATACAATTTTAACTGTTATTTATTTTAGCCTGCTTGCGTCTGTCCCAGTGCTTCATTTAAGACTACAATGTGACCTGTATACGATGCGCCTTTAACAACGGATGCTTTGATTCTTTATACAGTAGACAGATTGTTTTAGTAAAACTTGCACTTTACAAGTGTACTAAACTTTCTTCCTAATGCTTTTTGCATAACCTGTTCACTGACTTCGTGCATAATGAGATGGGAGTGAAATGCTGTAAATACGTAGATTAGTAATAAGAAATAATGCCAGTAATCACCCCTGGTCTCGAAGGAACCAGACAGCAAGCACAATAACCAAATTTGTCCTCCACCTCTTTCTGATCAGAATAAAGGACTTATACCAATGAGGGAAAGAACAGGATGACACAATCTCTGAATAAAAACCGATGGTATTTTGTGGTGGTCTTTATTTAAGTGTAAAGTGAAGTAACAGTTACAATATTGTAGGGACTTAATTCAAGTGGAGATGAAAACCTATTGTAGTGATTCTTTGCTTGAGAGAGCCTGACTGAAACTTATTCTTCTTTCTCCATAGTCGTAGATTTTTAAGAAATTAAGTTACAGTTTCTGTGGCTATTTCTAATAAAGCCAATTTAAAAAAAAAAAAAAAAAAAAAAGGCAGCTCAAGTTACAATTTAGATTTCCCCTTAGTTATTGGCCTAGCAATGATGCTGTATGACAGGTATCTTGGTCTTTGGAGTCCATCTAGATAAGTGATGAAGTTGGATTGAGTTACTTTGCCTGGAGGCCACAAGCTGAGAAACTGTGTGGCACTTGAAGCCAAACCCAGCTGCAGGGGAAAATGAAGGAGAGAAATTCAATTAGGGTGGTTCAAGGCAGCACATTTTCTCTCATGACTGAAATACTGGAGAAGTGTGCGTGTCGTTCAACTGTTGCGGCTCAAGTGCAAGACAACAGCTTAAGGCAACTCTGTAACTTAGCTGTATCCAAATGTACATTTGTGGGGCTCTTCTAAAATGCTGTGCCCTTCAGACCCAGTCAAATATTGTCTATAAATGGTGACATATTTTCATTTTAACTTCCTCAAGTGAGCTGAATGAAGTGAGAAATGTAAGAGGAAGGAATTTTAATTATAACGTGGCTCTTTTTTTTTAAGATACAAAAATCCTTAATGCCCAAGACTTAAGAGAATGAAAATTTCACTAAAAACACAAAGCTCACGGAAGCCCTGTATTGTGATAGCAAATCTATTGAAGGCTTGAAAGCCTATCTATAAACTTAAAAATAGTAGAAGTTTTCTATGTCTAAGTGACAAAGCTGCCTATTTGTAATTCATTGCAATTGAATTTAAAAATACACAATTTTAGGTTTTGTGATCTATTTAAATATATGTGCCACTTGGCTCAAGCATAACCCATCCTTGTGCTGTCTTGCAGATAACTTCCTTTTTAGTGATGAAATCATAGCCAATGGTTTTCACTCCTGTGACAGTGATGAAGATGACAGAGCCTCACATGCAAGTTCTAGTGATTGGACCCCAAGACCGCGTATAGGTAGAAGCCTATATAATGTTCTTAGATCTGTTTGCCTTTGGAAAGTTACTTATTTCTTCACAGTCTTAATTTTTTTTTTCCTGTTAAAATAAGTGGCAGTTACTGCTTTTGAGCAGCTTAGAGTTGACTGTATTCTGTATGTTACTTAAGGAGTTTAAAGAGGACCCTCTTTGAGCTTGCTGTATTTCAATTAAATTTGTCAACGCCTTTGGTTTGTTTGTAGAAGTCCTGCCCTGATCTGTATTAAAAGCGTATGCACAGACTCACTAAACTGAAGAGATTTATGGCATATTTCCAGCCTATTTACTTAGTATTAATTCTTTAAGGAACAAGATGATGATTCTTGTATGATTTTAGCCCATTTGTAGGGCTCGCTGTCCTAAGTGTTACATCAGTGTGGGGATCTTAGTCTGCCTATACATTGCATATTAGCAACAGATAAGTTAGGCGCGGCAGATAGGAACTCGGTAAGAAGTTCTTGCCTCTCACAAAGGGAAGATAACTGCTCCCTAATGATTTCTGTGGCATGGTGACTTTCAGGATGCCCTGATGTTGGGATGGACTTGAGGTCTTTTGTCTTACACAGGTGTGATAATACCACAGCATTCATTTTGCTACTATTATGATAATAACAGCAAGAAAACACATTATAACAACACAGTATTCCACTTAAATTCTGCCCAGATGTTGTCTGTGCTCATCCCTCATTACAGGATCAATTTTAGTACCTTTTGGGTAAATACATGTAATGCTTGTTTTCTTTGTATGAATTGTAACTAGTGAAAGCTATTTGGGTCCTCTTAGTCCATGTAGCATCCTAAGATTTACCTATTTTTCATCTATTGCTCTAATATGAAGTGTTTCTTGAAAGACTGATTTGATGGCTTCGGGAGATCGTGTCTGAAACCACTACTGGTAGACAACTAAAGGAACAACAAAATTCATGGATTGATGTGCTCTATTGGTCTCTTTAGAGTGGTTTTATAATATGACTGGAAAATATACATATGTTTGTTGTCTCTAACTTAACTACTGTAAATACCTTACAAAATATTGGAAAAATACAAATGAAGCCATAAAATGGAGATACATTGTGAAAATCTTGTTGCTAAATAAGTGCACCTCCTAACAGCCATCAAGTTGGCTGTGAACTGGGATTTCTCTCTTGGCTAATTTTCTATGAAATCCTTCATGGGTTACTGTAAAGTAATACAGTTAAAAAGTCTTAGCTAAACTATCACTTCAGATTTTAGACCAAAACATACAGGGCATTTGACAAATGAAGCATCAACCTGGATTAATAAAGTTGTAGTAGCAAGTGTTAATAAAAGGGATCATCATAATCTGAAATACTTGACTTCATTTACTTTTTCTTTTTTTAGGTCCGTACACTTTTGTTCAGCAGCATCTTATGTTAGGTACAGACCCACGGACAATTCTGAAAGACCTGCTACCAGAAACAATCCCTCCACCCGAACTGGATGATATGACACTGTGGCAAATTGTTATAAACATTCTTTCAGAACCACCAAAAAGAAAAAAGCGAAAAGATATTAATACTATTGATGATGCTGTGAAACTTTTACAAGAGTGCAAAAAAATAATGGTCTTGACTGGAGCTGGGGTACGTATTGCTGCGACGACACTCAGAGAATGTACAGATGGTTGCTAAATACTTAGCCAGTGATTTACAGCATGCAGGTGATGAGACCCTCACAATGTTTGTAGTCAAATAATTGTGCTAGATGGGAAGAGGAGGCGCAGCTGCCCTAGAACATTGCACACTGCAAGACCAGAGCTTAAGTTGGAAATTACAAAATCTCTCTTGTAAGAGAATATTCATACACCTTTAAACTCTTAAACAGTTGATTCTGTGCAAAACAGTTACGGAACAAGATCACATCTACCTATGCCAGAACATTTTCTATCTTAGTCATTTTTTCATTTGAAACAAAAGTCATGATTTTTGGAACAAAACATCTTAAAATACCTGATGGTGCTAGGGGGACTGGAAGGATAGGGCTCAAAAAGGAGGGGGGGAAAAAAATGTTGGGAGGGGAGGATTGTAAGGAGACTTTGATTAGATTTCAGTAGACTGAATCTTACTTCCAACATGTGCTGCTCTAAGATGGTAATAATTCACTGTTTTCCCAAAGAACATTTTTAAACTCTTGTACGTTTGCAGCCTTATATCCAAGTACCAGATCACGATACCAAAGCTGATCATTTTTTGCTTCTGTTCACACACAGAGGGTGCAACACTATTCATAAAAGATGAGTAATGCAAATCAGCTGGTCAGAGAAGCACTACTTCTGTTACCCAGTCTTCCCTTCCTATAATCTGTCACACTTGTTTCTGCTCTTCCCATATTATTTTGGGGTAATCTGAAACAAATTTATTCTGTATTTCCTGCAAAAATGATTTGATAAGCAGCATTTATGAAAAGGGGTTTGTTTATCAAAAGTATATATTCTGTTACTCTGTTAGCATGGAAAAAAAAAAAATCACCATGTCCAAGCCTAACTTGGCAAATCGATGAACACAATCAAATTTAATACAGTATCTTGATTTTTTGTTCATTTCTTACAAAACTTCCAGTAGTAAAAGTAAGTTCTGGTGTCCTATAGAGGCCTGTACAGATTGTACTAACGGGTTTTTCTATTCAGTTGTCAAATTTTGTTTCTGTGCTGTTTCTCCTGCTTGTGATTTGGGAATTGTTATAGTGGTCAAAAAAAAAAGAAAAAAGAAAAAAATAAATACAGAGAACCCAGACTGGTTTTGTTCTTAATGTCTCTAAGCCTACAGAACTGTGGTTTCCCATATAGTTTGTATCATAGCAAATCTTTATGGCCAAGTATGTAGTTTCACTTACTTCAGATTGCAAACATATATTTCAGGTGTCTGTGTCTTGTGGAATACCTGACTTTAGATCAAGAGATGGCATCTATGCACGCCTTGCTGTAGACTTCCCAGACCTTCCAGATCCGCAAGCAATGTTTGATATAGAATACTTCAGAAAGGATCCCAGGCCATTTTTTAAGTTTGCAAAGGTATGGTTTTCCAACAGTTCTTATTTTGGTCAGTAAAGACAGATAATATTAAAATGCATAAATCAGATATAAAACTAATCTGTTAACAAAATGCTATCTTTGTTTTTTTTTTTTTATAATCAAGATAGAAAAATATGTTCATATATTGACTTGAATGTGAGCCCTTATTCAGTGGCATCACAACTCCCTCCTCGGGCTGGTCTTCGCAATGTATCAATTCTGTGTCCTCAGTGTTACTGCAGTCATTGTATGCAACCACATATTAGCCTGATGACAAATAATTAGACTACTTTTTCTTTTAAGATTTGTTTATCATATATACAATTCTAGATGATGTCTGTAATTTCAGGAAGATAAATAAAAACTTGTAGTAGTTATTTGGTCAAACCTCAGTAACCTTAGCTGCTGTTACTATCTCCAATAAACAAAAGACTGTTGGAGTCTTCTGGCCAGTATGTGAGTAATGTGGAAAGCTGTGTTTGGATTGGAGATGCTGTGGCTCTTGAATGTCATATAGTGCATTCACATTTTATCACTGTATTTACAGTAAAGAGGACTAAAACAGTTTCATGCACTAAAAAGTTTGGTTTTCTTTCAGGTTTTGATATAGCTGTCACAAGGATCTTTACATCTTAGCAAATAAAGCCTTTTTGCAGGGACTATGTTTGCTTAAAAGGGAGAGCACAACATTTTTTTAAAGATGGTAGTGATATTAAACAGTTTAAAAAGCAGAGAGCACACCTATGAAACAAGGAATTGTAGAAGCTGCAGACATACGTAGAAACAAACAAACAAAAATACTCGCATTTTGTTTGGAATTTCCTTGATACAAAAAAATCAAACCCAAAATATAAGAATTACTACAGGACCAGTAAGGACTTGTGAAAAATCCATCAGTACGTTCTGCTCACTCTTCCTTTTACTCAGAATTTAGATTATGTTATAAATATTGGAAAACAAATCTCAGTGCATTCTTCAGCTGCTTGGATTTCTCTGAAAGCCTCCTATCCTGATACTAACATATTTCAGTGTTCATTGGTATACCCAGTTCCTTTGGTTTGGAATATTTAGAGGAAGAAAAAAGCAAACAAAAACCCCAACTTACTTGAAGCCTCTCTATACACAGGTTTTATTAGAATAATCCAAATCTTATTTGGCCGACACTTTATTACTAAAATAATTTCTCCTCTTCCTTTTCTGTTCAGCAGCTCAGAATACTGATTTCTTATTCCATGAAATCTTAAGTTCCTTTCGTTCTAGGGACAAAGGACAGCCAAATAAATTGGCGGTGCTCAGTGGCAGAACATGTCCTGCTTCTTCAGACCAAGACATAAAAGCTTTTAGGACCATATGAATATCTGATTATGATGGTGTCACAATCTAGGGATTCTGCACCATGAGCAATCATTCATCATTGCTGCAGTTTAGCTCCAAAGACCCACATAGCTTCAGAATTATGAGTAACCAAATATTTCAGGGAACCCAAATGCTTTCAAAAGGTTTCCTGTTTGTTAATACTTAGGCTGTATAGTAGCTGAAGGCAGAGCTGTCACCTAAGTAAGTTTAACAGTTCACTCTTGCACTAGAACTTTTGGTTCAGCTTTAAGTATCTACTCATAAGGTAGGCAGCAGCCTCCTTCTTTCTAACATTCTTCTGTCCAGTGACTCTTGCACTTCTTCTGTAAAAACACCTCACTTGCCCAGGTGAGATTCCAGTCCAGCTGCTGTTGAGTGGTGAGTGACTGGAGAGCAGAGGATCTGGAATTCAAATTCCTCCCCTAAATAAGTGCTCCTGAGCAACAAAGTGGTGGTGCTGCTGCCCTCCTTGTCACCCAGCAACAAGAGGTACCACCTGGGGTGGTCAACTCTAGACAGAGGTTCCTAATATGAAGCTTTCATCTGGGTAGCCACCTTTAATTTTTCCTTTTGGCAGGTTCCTTGTTCACTGGGAGCAAACATCAGGTCATTTTACAGAAGCACCTACCCTTTTTCTTATATGCTCTTTGAATACACCTACCTTCTCTACCATGATCTAATGGAAGGGCTCGGCCTCCCTCAGGCACAGTGGAATTGCTCTGCTAAGCCATATGGTTTTAACTTGATGACTGCTGTAGCTGGCTAAATTGGCAAAGCTGCTTCAAGTACCACCTGTCTTCACTTTTCTACCCAATGCCATTCTGCTTTCTGGGTTTCCATCTTCTAGGAATGGCCACTGATAATGTTGAGGAGTAAAAACTGCTTATCCCAAACCAGAATTCCAGAATCCAAGTTACTCATGAAATTTTGCCACCTGCAGTTAAACCATATATGTTTCTAATCATCAATACTGAGGTTACTTGACACTTGCAAAGGGAAAAAAAAGCTTTCCTATTGCATAACTCTCAAAAAATCCCAACAAACCAAGAAAAAAAATACATTTTTTTTGCTGTGTGAAGGACAAATTGCCAGCTTGTATGCAGCAGTTCATCCTGATGTGACCAGAAGCTCAGCTACTGAAAGGAGTTGGATCCAAGAGAAATGGCAGAATGCAAAGGGAGTGACAATATTAACTGCTGACGTAATCATTACATATCACTTCTGATAACACTTAGCTCTGTGTGAATTGCTGCAGTTGGAACAAAGACACTGTGTATCCATTTACACTTTCTAATGTAATTCTGAATTCCCTAGGAAATCTATCCAGGACAATTCCAGCCATCTCTCTGTCACAGGTTCATAGCTTTGATGGATAAAGAAGGAAAACTACTTCGCAACTATACACAGAATATAGACACGCTGGAACAGGTTGCAGGAATCCAAAGGATAATACAGTGCCATGGTTAGTGGTTTTAGTTTCACTTTTCTTATTTTATGTGTAGGAATGATTTTTTTACTGGTGTATGTGACAAGGTTATCACTAGGGGATTTTTTTTTTTAATTGGTTATCTGTCTACATTCAGCCCCTAGGAGCTAAACTATGGCAGTTGCTCTCTTACCTAATGACCCCTCCCCAGCCTACAAGGGGGTTTGGGAAAAGGAGAGGAGGCCCATAGGTTGAAATGAAAAGAGATATAATAATAAAACACCCAAACTACTACCAATATAAAATAAACAAAATTTTACTTAGCCCAGTGAATGCACTGCAGTCATGTCAACCAGGAAAGCAGCCCTCAGGAGCAGTATGGCAAGGGAGTCTCTCCAGAGATGAGGAGAAGGCTGAATAGAAACACAGGGAGCTCAAGCAGGAAATTTTTCTGTCTGCAGCAAACTTCCCCCTTTCTACTGAGCATGATGTTTGTGGCATGGGATCCACCTGTACTCAACTCGAGTCAGCTGCTCTGCCTGACTCCAAACTGCTAACAGCCTGCAGACCACAGCCAGCCTGGGGTTCTGTCCCAGCGAAACAAAGATGTTCTCTCTCTTGGCTATAAATACTCTGCTTTTAAAATAATGTTGAATACTTTTTAAGGTAGCTTAAGTATTCAAATCAGAAGCATTTCTAGAAGAAATACTTCTTTCAGAAACCACACTTGAAATTAGGTAGTGGTCTTTCTGTATGAGTGAAGATCCACGCCCTGTTTGCACAAGCTTAGACATTCACTTTTGCAATTTATTTGGTGGTGCTTTATACTCTCATATATGAGAACACAGTGTGGAAATCAGTCATTTCTTAGGTCCCTCTCACTGTCTATCAGTTAAATGGAGTTTGGCTGTTTTATGATTATTTAGGTTGTATTCCATTGAAGTATCCTGACATTTCAGTGGCTTTACCTCCTGTATAAAATATTGTGGATTAATCACCAGCTCACTTAAACTGAAAATCATCTTGTTACACCTTCAGTATCATGCACATTCTGTAATTATGATACCAAATTAAGTGGAACCTCTTAATTGCTTGATATGCTTTCCATTTCCAAGGACGTGCAAATGTGAAGCTAAAAGTCCAAGTATTCATTTTTAAGGAAAAGACACAGAAGATTAGTTCATGGAAGTGCACATTTGGATCAAGCAAAACACTTAAAAGCAGTGTTGGCATGTTTGTAAGATCCATTTGTCCAATTCCACCGTTCCAGGGACCAAACTCACTTGATTTCCTTATCTGTGGTGCCAGATTATCAAGTTTCTTTTTTTCAGACAGAGCAAACATGGTGCTCTGTCTTGGTTGTGGTGTGACCAAACAGCACACTGTAGAATCCTACCTGTCAAGTAACCCAAATTTAATGCTAGTTTCCATTTGCGCTTAGTGTGACTTTTTTTTTCGTTGAGGTACTTACCATTCATTTCTTATATGGTTGTGTTTTTGCACATCACTGCCACACTCAAGCTTCCCATTTTTTTCTGTTGCACACTACAGTAATTTGATTTCACACCATCTTTAGTATATATGTTGTACAAGTTGATTTTAAATTAAAAAGATCTTTAAAAACAGGCTTTCAGAAACTAGCAAAGGTTGTTTTGAGCGCATAAAGCTTTATCTGATGTACAGATGCTGCTCTTTAACAAATGCTAGTTGACTAATAGTAGTGGCTAAAGAGAAACTGAAACTCTTATATAAGAGTTCAGACTGCTATATTTATTCTGGGGTTTTTTTGTTTTGTTTTTTTTTTTTTTGCCTAGCTGTGGCAATGGCAAGTTAATTATGAGTGTACTCAATGACAAGAAACCTTGTCATGATTTGTTGAGTTCATATATGAACTTTTGAACCCATTTTGCACTGCAGGCCTACAGCAAAGTTGTTACTATTTAAACTACTGTATTTTAGATGCATTTTCTGAATTTAAAATGGCTATTGCTATAGACGACTAGAACGAGACCTTGCTATTGCTGTAGCTGAATCATAAGAGGCAGGGGCTCAAAATAATACTCCAGATAAAGTTTTGGTACCAGTGGTTTTTAGCTGTTCCTAGCTTCTACTAAGCTTTCAACAACTTAATTGTTATCTTTCTAAAAGTTTCTTTTTGAAGAGAAACTTTTGTGCCTTCTTGTATCTTACTCAGGGCTTTCTTATGCTCTTGTAGCACCATTAGAAATTAGAGAGCTCCAGACTTTTTATTGTATAAGTGACACATTCCAGTGCAAGGTCATAGATCCTCAGTCTGGGGTTTTTTTTACCTCTTGTTAGAAGCTAATCTGTCAATTTTAGAAGCTAATCTGTCAATTTTAGAAGCTAATCTGTCAATTTTCCTACTCTATTCTTCAGTATTCTGTCAACTTTAGCATTATTCTTTCCACAGGTAAAAGACCTTGTAGGGCTATCCTTCCTGAACACACATGCACCAAAAGGCCACTATCGTTTGCACAATGACTTCACACTCTGCATTTTCATCTGTGTTAGCTGCCTGATAAGCCTTCCCTTTAGACAGATGGATGCATGAATGCTCTACCAGATACTCGGGCATCACCTTCAGCTGCTTCAGAAACAAGCCAGTTAGAGCTACCAAGTCGCGGGATGGAGCAACTGTCTTGCCAACTAATAACCACAGTAGCTAAGCTGGACACCAAGTTCAGAGCAGGATTTCTATTTGAACGGTAGAGCTGTAGCCTCTCCCTTCTGGGGAAAGGAAGATTGCTGCTACTTAGTTGCTGGTAATGAAGTCTTTACTAATGCATTTTCTTAGTTTGCCCTACAGTTTCTTGAGCTCCTGTGAGTTCCTGTACTGCTGCTGCTCTTTGCAGAGCTGCTGGCACTCCTGTTAGTTGTGTAAAGAGGAAAAGGGATGGTTCTGTTCTGTACTTGGATATGCTCCCACAGGTTGGGGGTAATGAGAGGACACAATATAATTTGTGTTGACATGCACATGGTCTATCACTACTCCTAATACAAGATTTCTGCTAACTAACATCTAGAAGAACTACTTTTAGTACAAGTATCTTCTCTCAATTTTACATTACTGCTCAGTGTCTGAGTTTTATAGCACTGCAACAGAACAGCCTTTGCGTCAAAGCAGCTTGGGCAAAAAGACCAAATCTGAATGACTGAAAAATCCTTATTTCTACTGTATGGGTTTTCTTCCCAGGTTCCTTTGCAACAGCTTCCTGCCTGATCTGTAAATACAAAGTTGATTGTGAAGTTGTTCGAGGAGATATTTTCAATCAGGTAAAAAATTTACTTTAACTCACTGCAGCTTTCTAATAAGTAGTTCTTTCTCAAAAAAAAAAAAAAAAAATCCAAAACACACACAACCAAAACACCACACTTGAATTGATTAAAAGATCTGCTTTCAAACATCTACGCATCTTTGCATGTATTTCATAAAAGTGCCTATCTCTATTTTAGCACTTCCTCTAGTATTTAAAAGTATACTCAAAGTATACTTAATCATACTCAATGAGGTAATGAGAAATCAGAACAAAACCATGAGTCCATTTGTAATGGTGCCTCTGGGAAAAGTAGAGGATAACATGGTAAGTAGAAATCTGAATTTATACCTGGTTTATGTTAATCTGAACTCACAGTCATACTGAGAAAGCATTCTTAGCTATTGATAACATCGGTTGCTCTTTGAACATTACCTACATTAAAAATACATTTAAACAGTAGAGGATGCCTGGAGAAATTGCTAATTACAGAGGGGGGTCTGAGCAAGGAAGGGGATGACACAAGATGTTGGACGTTGCTTTTTAGGACTTCTGAACTCTTCCGTATTCTGAACCGCTCACATCTGGGTGTGAAGTGCCCCAGGGCCAAGGCAGGAGTTCATTCTGCCCTGTCAGAACAGATGAAACTTTGGCTTGGAGAGACCCTCTTTGCTCTTCTTCCCCTTCTTTTGAAGGAACAGATATGGTGATTCTCTGATCAAAAAGATCTTGTTTATACAAATGGAAGGGGACTCTTTTCCTGCCTGTTATTTTGTCAAATGCTGAGAGTCCACAGCTGCAACTTTAGATGTGAAACATGAAAGGGATGTAAATTGTTCAGGTACTGCATTTGAAATGGAACTCGATGAAGTGGAACTCTCAGAAGAGATGCCTGAGTTAAAGCTTTAAGAAATGTGAATTTCCTGAGCCTAAAGCTTTGTAACACTGAAATACCAAACGTGAAATCTGGTTCACTTTGCCATTAAGAATATTGTTTTTCAGAACTTTTTATCTTACAGATGTTTGCTGCTCCTTTATCTTCAAAGCCAGCTGGTTGGAGTTTAGGTTTTCTTCCTTCTAAACAACCTTACTAAGCAAGTTGTCATTTTCTGTTTTGGTTGTTAGTAGCCAGGTCTCCTTTTCCTAACAATAATTCCATAATTCTGTGTTCATATGCTGAACTGAACTTCTGCCCCAATGGCTCATCCCTGCTGGTGGTCAGTAATGGCAGCCTGGGGAAGTGGAGAGGAGCCTGTAGCTATACTAATGCATGATGAGAACAAAGAGAGTTCTTACTCCCAAGATGAGACTGAAGGAGCTTTTTACACCCCATCCCTCAGCCCAACATGACTGTTGCCAGGTACCACTTTCCATGGCAGTCCCCCTAGCTGTAATAGTGAATTATTTTCATAATGCAAAATAAAAATGGTTGATTGCCAAAAACAATTTCACGCAATGAGAAATAGAGCTATTGAAAGAAAACATAGCCTTCCACCTAAAGGAAAATAATATGTTCTGTTTGCCATCACTGTCTTTATTCTGTAGCCTGCATTTCTCAAATGAGTGCTATATGGTTTCTTTTTCTGTTGCATCTCTAGAATATAGAATTTGGTTTCTTAGATATCAAAAGAAATACTTCCTGTACTTATGAAACAAAACACTGTCCATTTCTGCAGCTTTATTCTCTAACAAGCCCTCCTGCACAAAAATGTTTTGGCACCTGGGTCCCAACAGATAGTCCAGTTTCTAGTATATGCTGTCCTCCACTCCTTGGAAGTTGTTACAGATGCCCCCAGGCCCCTAGTTTTCCCTAAAAATTCCCTCTTTCCTTTGCTCTGGTCCCTCCCCCGTTGGTCCTAAGTGCCTCACAAGGAGGAAGTCTAGCTAGCATCTTTCTGCCAGGATTTCCTTTCAACACATTATAGACTGAGAATTGTTTGAGATAGTCTGTTTGGAAAATGACCAATGTCTTGCTGCTGCTCTTCATTCTTTTGTCACTTCCAAGATAACATTGCCTGTAGTGTGACTCCTTCTCTTGGTTGCTGTACGCAACCATCCTGCTGGCTGAGAAGCAGCAGCAGCTATAAATCACACTCAGAACTTCTGAGTAAAACAGCTGTCAGTCACTTTGAAAAATACCACTTTTACTTTGCTTTTGGCTACGTTAGGCAGCTTCAAGAAATAGCGTAAGATCTCAAATTTAGGAAGAAGAGGCCCAAGAAATAGAAAACATGCACCAGTTCTTGGCTATTCTTAAACCAGTGTAATCTCTATTAATCTCAGGTTTGCTATACAGATAACATCAATAGGCAATGAAAAAATCCATTTCTCTTTCATTAGACAAGTACATCAGCAGCAGTGGTGGGGTTCTGGGGGAGCGCTTCTTCTGGAGGGAAAGAGGACCCTAGGCAACTGAGTGGCCAATTACCTAGCGTTAACTTCTTGGTATCAATTTCAGCTCTTGGAATAGATCTTCCCCCTTATTGACGACCTTTCTGAGGATTAGCAGAGCAGCTGGTGAGTAGCGTAGTGTTGAAACACATTTATGGGCTCATTACAGTGTCTCAAATGATTTGGATAGGGACATCCATTGATCTACAGAGAGTCACTACATCACAAGTCCTTGGACTTCCTGTGAGACATGACGGAATCAGAATTAATATCACTTGGTCTCTTTAAATCAAAAGCTAGAGCTCTTAATTTCATCTTCCTCCTAATACAGAGCAAATTATTTTCTCTCCTTAAGCTTCCAATGGGAAGTGCAAAGGCGTCACTAACATCAACAGCAGAGAGAACAGGGTCAAAAGCTTCAGAGAAGCTGAAACTGTTTGTGTATTATGAGCTCTCTAATAGGTAAAGATCCAAGGAAAACGGTGGTGATTCATTCTACCCATCTGCTCCTTTTTGGGGAATTCTTTAGTTGGCTTCCCTTTATCAGTGGTTACTAGATGCTCTTTAGCTTGGGTACTTGGTGAAGGTTTCCTCCATACCAGTTCCTCATTCTTGTGCCGTACTGCTTCTTATGCATCCCTCCCGCAAGATTTTCTTCAAAGAAGGATTGGATTCTTTTAAGACTTACATTTGGGGGAAAGGTCCTTTAACACTAGAGAAAGGCCTTGTACTTGTGGTGTTTTCTCATTTGGAAAGCATTGTCTTTTGTCCTACTGCAGGCATCCATTAACTACTACTTTGATTTAAACTTTAAAAAGTTGTGTATTATTTTTTCTGCGTGTTCTCTGTACAAGAGGGAGTTGTTATGCATTTAAATATCAACCTTCATTATGTTTTCACACTACAGCAGGTAATGCACATCTCTATACCTTTACATAGCACTAATTTGCTTTTGATGACTGCTATAGGATTGCAGATACATTTAGCTCCTTAGATTTATTCTGGGGTATTGAATTTTAACACTACAGCTGAGAAGACTTGGAACTATTTGAAAGAAAAATTGCTCGGTAGTAATTCAAATAGTCTATATGTGTATCGCTCACCTTCTTGCTTTTCTTCGTTCTGAAAAAGTCTTAAGACAGCAAAGAGTTGAAAGAGGTCCCAGAAATCAGAAAATCCTCTGTGGTTTCAGGAGGTAAAGGGAGTCTACTTCTCCACAAACATAACTCTCATTCTGCTCTGTTTTTGGAGGAATTGGAAAAGTTTAAAATGTAGACCAAAGAAAAGTTCTTTCCTGTGTTCTTCTGTATGCTTTGTGCTAGCCACCTGCTACAGGGCTGTGTTGCTTTATGTGTGTAATACACCTACTCTTTTGGAGGAGGAGAAAATAGAGAGGTAAAGCTGTACAATCCACTCATTGATTAGTCAAGGGGTCAGATCACATACTGGAAACTGACAAACTGAAGTTTTTGCTCCAATTAAACTAAGCAAAATACGTTCCTGTTAAATAGAAGTAGTTATTCATTGGTGCCCAGCATGACTTTGGCTTAGTTGCCAGGTAAGAACCATGGGTAGCTCTGGGTGGTTTCTCTCTTTTAACTTAAGAGGACTCCCTCTTTACTCCTGCTGTAGTTTTATTTGTTTGCAGTTGCTGCAGACTGGAGTAAGAAGTGTACTTGTCTGTGTATCCACAAAAACAATGAAATGAGGAAATATCATTGAAGCTTCCTCGTCTTTTGCCAAAATAAGTCACTGTGAATTGCTAAAATCTGATGCTTTCAAGGGTGCAGCCTTGCACTGTTTTAAGAGAAGCTGTTGTAATGCAGGTTGTACCTAGATGTCCCCGATGTCCACCCGATGAACCACTCGCTATCATGAAGCCAGACATAGTGTTCTTTGGAGAGAACTTACCTGAGCAGTTCCATCGCGCCATGAAGTATGACAAAAATGAAGCCGATCTCCTTATTGTCATTGGGTCTTCACTGAAAGTAAGACCAGTTGCATTGATTCCAAGTAAGTGACTATTTCTGGTAGTTTTCTTCAAACAATCTGGATCAAAAGTTAAATTCTCAGCTAAGAGCTCAAAGAAATTCTTTTGGCCTGATTCAGTGAAGAAACTAGATTAAGCATCTAGTTTTCTAAGATGAGAACCGATTGCCTAGATAAAGCTGAAATGCACAGTAAAGTAACAAATTGTAAGCGCTTTTTCTATGCTTTAGGCAAATCTCAAGGTAACAAAATGACAATCTGGAAAACTGCTCCTAAAACTCGAGTGACCGTCTTCTGAGATTCAGTTCATTCCTCTCCCTGCTTGTGTTTACAGAATTTACTTGAAAGATTCAGAAAGGAATTAACCTAATTGTAGAATTAAAGTAGTACATCAGGAGTCTCAGTCAGTACTTAATACTAAATGATACCAAGTGGGCATTATATAGCACGTCACCCTTTGGATCCTTTTAAAAGTGATATGGAAAACAATCTCTACTAATACATGTGCTAGAAAAGTACCCTTTGGGAAGGCTGAGAACATACTATGAGAGGCAGTTTATTTCCCTGCTGAGCACAAGACTCACTAGTACTAAAGAAATTCTCTCACCCGTAAGCCTGAGAAGGACACGTGTTCACTCCTGCTGTTAACTGGGAACAGCGGCACATTCATGGCCTTTGTAGTAACATCATCCTCACTGTACAAGGCAGAGCCTGGTGTTTAGGCTGATAAGGACTGGAGAGTTAGGATTCACCACACAAACCATTGCTCTTTCTATGCCCTAGAACTGGATTTCATTAGTTGGTTATCTGCGAGGTTACCAAACTCATGGGGTTTGGAAGCCTCCATGTCAGAAATGAGTTGAGCAACCCTGTAGAGCGTATATTGTACCTGGAAATGTTTTGCCCTAATTAAGGGGACGTCCTTTCTCAGTGGAATATTGTTCACGTGCGCTTAAGTACATAAAATGAGTACACAAAATCAACATCATTCTTCTAAATGCTTATAGTACTAACTTTAATAATCTTTTTAACACTTGACCAAACATCGCTGTCACTATTTCTGTGCACATGTTTCCCAGTAATGGGGTAGAGAAACACTTTTTACTGGGAAAAGCAGGGAAAGAAGTCTGGATATGTTACAGGAGGCACAGCACCTCGATCTGCTGTTGTTAAATTTGAGGTTTGTTTGTCTTCCTGATGTGTCTGTTTTGGTCTGATTGCAAGTGAAAGCATGAAGAGAAGTCTGAGGAATCAAGCTCTCTCATTACAACTCTGCTGAGAGTACAACTGAAGCAACTACCTTTAAATTATCTTTTCTATATATAGGTTCCATCCCCCATGAAGTGCCTCAGATCTTAATTAATAGGGAGCCTTTGCCTCATCTACACTTTGATGTGGAGCTTCTTGGAGACTGTGACGTTATTATTAATGAATTATGTCAAAGGCTAGGTAGTGAATATACAAAACTTTGCTACAACTCAGTAAAACTTTCAGAAATAACAGAAAAGCCTCCACGAACGCACAAGGAGCTCGAAATGCACTCATCTGAGCTACCACCTACCCCTTTAAACGTTTCAGAAGACTCTAGCTCACCAGGAAGAATGACTCCACCAGATACTGCGGTGGTGTTCTCAGAACCTGCAGCTGAATGTAAGGTAGAAAACTCTGATCCTGCCTCAGAAACTCAAGGGATCTGCACCGAGGAAAAGCTTCAGGACACACAGACGTCATCGGAAACCCCTGAAAATCCTACCAGTGAACTGATGAACTCTGAAACAATGAAGGAAAATGGATCTAACAATGGAGAAAATAAAGAAAAACATGAAATATTGAAGAAGTGCTGGGTAAACAGATCTGCAAAAGAACAGATTAGCAAAAGGCTGGATGGTAAGTGTTCATTCATTTCAGTATTTTGCATGTATTTTTGGCTGACGTGTTTTCTGGACTTACTTTAAAGCAGCAAGTTTCCTTGAGGGAATCAGTGCATTTTGGTGGCTACTTTTGTTCAGACAAGCGTGTACATAACCCGTTATTGCATTGTTTATTTCTTTTGGAGAAGCCGATAGGAAATTATTGTGTAGTTCCTAACAGGTTTTTAAAATCAGTGATTACATACTCCCTAGAAAGATCAGAGTTCAAGAGCCTGAAGGGAGGTATCAACAATAAATCAGTTTCTAACATTTTCAAATGCATTTTCAGAAAAATTAGTTTGATCTTTAGGTGTTAAGAAGCTGGTCACACTAGGTCATCATTGTGCACAGCCGTAGAACTGAAAGATGAAGTCACGATAGGAGTTGAAAAGCCAATCTCCCAGCTGGAGCCAGGCACACTTTAAAGGAGATGGCAGACTTTCCAAGGCGGCCTTCCAGGGTGCAGTCTGTGAACTGCTGTATGGAGTTACCACACTAGGCAGGCAGTGGGGATGAAGAATCAGGTATTAAATTACAACCTGCCAAAGCAAAGGCCATTTTTAAGGTTTGCCTAATACTCTGTGCAGTGGGCTCCAGTTCCGTTACAAGCAGTGGAAGTCTGGGTGTGAATACACAGACCAATGAAAAAAGGCACTGAACATTAACGTTTAACCGCTCTCTTGTGTCGGAGGGAGAAGGAAGGCTGAGCTTTCCAAGTGAGACAGTTGTTGTGCACTTTGATTCATCAGTTACGTTTCCCCATTGAAAATACACATACGCAGGTACCTCCTAACCAGAAGTCTTGCAAGATCTTGTATGAACCACCTATTTTAGCCTTTTATTGACTTTTGAACTTCTTTTTCAGGTACTCAGTATCTATTTTTACCACCAAATCGCTATATTTTCCATGGTGCCGAGGTGTACTCAGATTCTGAAGATGATATCATATCTTCTAGCTCTTGTGGTAGTAGTAGTGAAAGTGGTTCGTGTCATAGTCAGAGCTTAGATGTGGAGGATGAGAGCGAGATCGAAGAGTTTTACAATGGCATAGAGGATGAGGATGGTCCTGAGAGGGAAGAGGAACCTGGATTTGGGGAAGATGGAGTTGAGCAAGATGACTTGGCAGCTGATGAGTCCGTGTACACAAATGAAGCTGCGGGAACCGAGCATCCAAGCAACAAGTTGTAAAGTGATCACTGACTGGTTACAGGAACTTTCCACCAGCATTAGGAGCTTTGGCATGTCAGAATGAATGTTTACGTCTGAATTTAGAGCAACAAAAACATAAGGATGTAGTGTTTATAAATAACTAAAACAGATTTTCATGCTTAGTTTTTTACCTTTTTCAATAAAATTCTATTACTGCTCACTCAACACTAACTTTTTTTTTTAAGGTACTAAGAATATCTAAACAATCATCACTATGTTCACTTTTCTGTTCATCTGTCTGATCAGGTATCCATGTATATAATGCATATTTTTGCTTCATGAATTTCAGCTTACATCATTTTTAAACAGTTTTGAAAAAGCCATTGGAATGTTAAACTAATATAAAGGGAACAGCTAATTTAGACCAAAGAATGGTATTTTCACACCTCTTGCTTTCTAACAGTTTGGTTTATTTAAAACCTTCTGCTTCTGCTAAACCTTTCATTCTCACCTAGTCTGTCATTAAACACTGGCATTTTCTACGACCTACCGTGGCAGCTAATTTTTTGCTTTTAACAGTTGCTTTGTATGTTTGAGACATACTGAAATGTGGTAGATAAATGGAAACAAGACAGCGAGCACTTGAGAAAGCTGATGGTTTTTAGACTGATCAAGAAGTGCTGTGAAAATGCTGAGGTTACCAAGTTTAATACTTCCTCTGGACATGAAGCAATCTTGACATTGACTCCTTAGCAGTTGTGATACTGGCATTTTCAACAAAACAAATCCCCCACAGTAGAAGTTTTTCCACACTGTATGCAGAAGTCAACCATAGCGCAGCTTGCATTACAAACAGCGTTTGATAAACTGCCAAGGCTCTAAGGTAGAAGCTGGGCTGAGTTCAGAATACTGTTTCTACCAGCATGCGAGAAGGGGGAGTGGGGGGAGCTCTTCCTTGATACTTATTGATGCAACAAAATCAGGAGAAACCAACTGAAACACCAAGAGCCTTTGCTTACCCTGCTGAGCAGATAAAGTGCAGATCCCGGCTCGCATTCGGGAAAGTATTTTCCCACCTGCAGGCTCCACCTTGCATACTTCAAAGCAAAGCAGCTACTGTAATGATCAACAGTGTATATATTCAAATGCTAGGCTGCCTTAAAACTGGATGTTGCAAATTTTCAAGTGCGGATTGTTTCCAAGCCTTTAGAACTATTTTGTAAAATTGCACAGTGCAGTGGTAAGTGAAACAGCATTTTTCTATAAACCACTTTTCAACATTGGCCCAAATGAACTCTACGATGTAGATTATTCATATACTTTGCTTTAATATTTATTACGTTTTGGAAGATGTATAGTAGCTGTTCTTTGAACATAAGATACATCAGTTAATAAATATTTAAGAACAGCCTTCTGTATTCATCAGAAAATGTTGGCATGTTGTCTCATTGTCCAACTTTAATACAGCTCTTATTTGGCTACACTAAAGAATGCAATATGTTTAGTTTTCACTTGCATGTCACGATGTATCAGTTTGTGCTATAGGAGATATTTTAAATTGAAATACTTTGTTTTAAATTATTTTTACAGTGAGGATTGTTTTCTGCTCTTTTATATTGTATATAGTGTCTTTTATGTAATCTACTGGCATATGTTTTGTAGAAGACTGTTTAAAATGACTGGCTATCTTCCTGCAACTTTTGAAATACAAAACCAGTGTTTTATACTCGTACACTCTGTTCTAAAGTCTATTAAAATTGTCCTTTGATTTCTGGTTTCTGTTAATTTCTAGTGAGATCTTAATTTAACAGAAGATGGACTGTAAAGTTAAGGTATGTCCTAGCTAACATGCAAGGCTTTTTTCCCATCTCTCCCCTGGGAAAAAAAACAAAAACAAACAAGCGAGCCAGACCGAAGCTCCTCTGCACTGTCTTTGGTAAAATGACCTCCTAAACCACTCTTTTCCTTTCAAATACTATGTAAAGTACATTTGCTGAACAAGAATATTTAGTTCTTGCTGCTGTTCTAGTACCTTGCAGCTCTGCTGCCCTTTCTCCACCCAGCCCAAAGCTCCCTTGCTGCTTCCACCCCAACCCTGAACAGCCACATCCACGAGAAGCTTCCTGTAAGGAACACAGGAGTTGGTGGCGTGTTTTGGCATCTCATGCGCACGAGTATTTCACTTGTGTTTTGTCTTCAAGTGGGTAATCTGCCAGGCAAAGCCTGCTTTTCCCTCTAGGGGGGGTCTCACTGGCCCAGCAGAGCTGCAGAGAGCCCTGGGTGGGTCAGTCTTGGGTTTGTCCTGGGGCTTCCTGGAACTACAGCTGTGCTGACCCTCCCACCGCCACTGCAAAGATCCACCTCACTTTTGTCAGCCTGCCAGGGCCCAGTTTAAGTGGTTTTCCACCATATAACACCTTACTGTTTTGATGAGTCCACTGTACTTCTGAACCACCACCCCTCAAATATAAATTACATTTGTATTAGGAAAAAAACAGTTTATAAAACTCGCACACTTGACATGAAATAAAGTATTAAAAATATTCAGAAATTTTTACACAGACAATGTTTCCCTATCAATTGCTTATTACTCTGAAAGGACAGGAAGACATTCTTCCTCTAGAATGAGACAGCTGCATCTTGGCCTGCATCTAGACAAAGAAGTTCTGCTTTTTTGTTCATCTTTGCCAACATTTGAACAGAAGAGGCACTCCAAACTATAACGTGTCACTTTATTCTTCCACACATTATTCTTTCCCTGTAGTGAAGATGTCTTCTTAAAATACCATTTTAAACAACCATAAGGCAAACAAGGCGGGGGTGAGGAAACACTAACACAGCTCTTTGTTATCCCTAAGTATAAGAATCGTAGAATGGAAGCATTCAGGTTGGAAAAGGTATTCAGCATCTTACATGAAATCCGCTTGGAAGCACAGAAGAGCACGTTCAGTTCCAGCTGTAACTTCTACAATCTCAAAAAGGGAGGTAACTTATTTTTCTCTTAATTTGCATTACTAGTCTATAAAAGCATCTTAATCATCATAGTATTGATATTAACTAGATGCACTGAAGAAAGCAATGTACGAACATTCATTTAACCAGACAGTACCATTCCCCAGCCCCTTTCAGACAGCTTTGATGCATCAGGCACAATCATCTCCTTGCAAAAGTGTTCAAGTGTTGTACAAGAAATCCGTATTTTAGTATCTTGTATTTTTTTTTTCCTTAATGGCCATGCAGTCTCTATGGGTCTATCTTGAATCCAGTACATTTTTGGGGTTTAATTATGGGAAATACATGAGGTTTTTAAATGTATGACATCCAAGTGTTTAACAACATGCAGTTGGGAGGGGCCATAAGAGCACAAAATTTGAATGAAACAAGCATTCATAATCCATCTGAAAAACTGGGAAAAGTTCAAGAAGAAAGATGATGCAGTTCAACATCTATGCTTAAATACCAAACCAGAATAGTCAAATCTAAAGGCAGCTGCAATTATTTGTATGATATACTTATCTACAGAGTGACTGGAGAATAAAATCCAATTCCAAATGTAGAATTTCAGGCTAAGACAACTGGCCACATCTATGTAACAATGGGTTCTAAACTAGCTGTAACTGATCAAGAATGGTCGCAGTCGTAACAGTACCATCATAACATACCAGTCCCACTTTGCTCAGCTTTGAGAAAATACACCAGCTGTTGGGACTCAGCAGAAGTAGGAATAACAACATTTGCCCCAACATGAGGCCCAAAGACCATTCAGTTGAAGCCACAGGAAAAACCAAGGCAATGAAGTAAATAAACCATAGCACACAATCCATGGAACTCCCTGCCGCAGGAGACTGCAGGAGCTAGAAGTGGCCTAAAAAAGGAATTGGGCAGATTCAGGTGGGACTGGACTACTGAAGCTCCCGGAGAAAGATTCAAAGGAAAAAGAGTATTTTCCTCTTCCTGTTGCTCCCCTGTAGGTGGAGATGGTTTGTAGCTCCGGTTAACCCAGGGAAGCAGCTCTCTACAGAAGCAGTGCTTCCAAGACCTGTGCTACTTATACTGGACCTTTAAAGACCTGTGTTGTATACAACAGGCCCAACAAACACTGGTGAGGTGCACCTTAAGCGTAGATTCATCCTGCCCTAGAGATGGTGGAAGTAGATATGTAACCACAGTTCTTTAAAGGACTAAGTTTCAACCTTAAGAGACAAACCCAGTGCTCCATGACTACAGGACTGTTGTTTTTAATGACAGAGCAAGAGAGCACCTGCAAGCCCCACCTTGGAATACACCTGGCACAGCCCAGCCTCTCAAAGCAGCCCCTGCACCAGCATTACCTGGGAATGAGCCGCCAGCAAAACAAACTCATACAAATTACAGATTAGTTTCTAGATTTTAGTCATTCCTTGTAAGCTTTTGAAAGCCGCAAAAAAAAAAAAAAAAAAAAAAAAAAAAACTCCAAAAAACCGGGATTCCAAAATCCTTAAAGACAAAAAACAAAAACATTTCGGGGGGTTTTTGTTGTTTGGTCCTAGGTTTGTTTTTTACTCTCTACGACTATTATTCATAACACTTCCAACCGGCAAAGCGCCGCTTCCCGCCACAAGCCTTAGCCGAGGAAAGCCTCTGCCCAGCCGCAGGCGGGGCCTCGAGAGTCTCGGCTAGCCGGCTGCCCCACCAGCCGGGCTGCAGCCCCACACCGGGCTTCAGGGGAAGGCCGCACCGGCAGCCCCGCCAACCGCGGCCGCACCGGGAACCGGTGGCGGGGTCCCTTCTCCGGGCCGGGCCCAGGTGCTCCCGCCGCGGGGCGGGGCCGAGCCGAGCGGCCTCTCTCAGCACCAACTCCTCGCCTGGGTTGCTCCTGAGGGAAATGAGGGCCCCTGCCGCTCCACGCAGCACCTGGCCTAGAAACACTGCGCGACCCTCAGTCCTTACAGCGGGGAATCACCGCCTCTTACACCCCCGCCTGCAAAACTCGCCCAGGCACTTACCGCTGGCACCGACGGAGAGGAGAGCACCGCCATCTCCTACCCCTGCAGGGCACAGGGCGGCTGCACGAACACCCCTCGCCTGCTGCAGAGCTGCTGTCGGTGCACGGGCAGCAGGGAACTCCTCCCAGCGCTGCACGGCCACCCCAACTTCTGCTTCACCTAAAGGCGCTAATGAGCTGCCGGATCTTCCCCCTTCCCCTCTCCTTTTTTTTTTCTTGCCCGTTTAATCTCGGCACCTGAGGATATTCGTACCTTGCCCGGGGATAGCCTCAGCCTGTTGCGATGCTACATCGCGCTCGCAGAGTACTCGAGCACTGGCGCTAGCAGACACACCCGCAAAGCCTCTGCGTGGAATTAAGACACAAATAATTAAATTAGTTTCACCCTTTAACGTTTTTTCAACGACATGACAAATATAATTTTTGGAAGTAGTTGATTTTTAGCTACAGTTTGTCAGCTCTGCTCCTTCCACTGGAATAGCTGCTCTATTCGCTCAAACAAGGGAAGGAAACATAAATTTTACACTCGAACTGAAGTCTTCATGTAACATTCATCTTGTTTCCTCACTGAAATCCCTCAGGCATGTGGGGGGAAGCAGCGAATACCTGTAGACATTCAGCACCCCCAGCACTGCACACTGGAGGTAGGATTCATGTGTTCTGGGCACCACCTGTTGATAAGACCAGCCCAGAGTCTTGGCAAGATCAAGATCCCCACTAACACCATTCCCACTGCCTATGCTGCACGGAATAGTTCTGCCATTCACTTGGGGAACGGATTCATAAACCTCATTTTCCTTTCTAATAATCTGAGACTGCTGTATGTGACTTTGGCCGAAGAAAACAAACCAGCCCCACCCCTATACAAGTTCTTTCATCACGCTCCTGGCATTAGCAACACATGGGTTTGTCATTTTGTAAAAGACCAAAGTATCTTCAAACCCAAGGGATATGCAGGGACTTGAACTGTTCTGGCTACTGGTACAGAAGACCAGTACAGAAGGTCTGTACAGATGATACATTTCACAGTTCTAGGGTGCCTATGGCATTGCCACAGTTCATTTTATGGGCTTTTCTCCTGGTGGTTTTTTTTGGGTTTTGGTTGGTTGGGTTGTTTTTGTTTTGAGGGATTTTTTGTCACTCTAAGCCTTTTGAGGTCTGGTTAAGGTTTTTCAAGTTATTGCTCCGAACATTGCACCATGAAAGACAAAAATAGTAGCTTAATGATTACTTCACCCAAACCCCACATTGAGCTATCGATGAAGAAATACCCACTTGGAACTGCCCCATACCCAAATAAGTATTTTGTTCCTCTTTTTTTTTCTTTTCTCCTCTTCAATAACCGAGCAAGACAGCTGTACACAGCCCACCCAAATACACAGTTCTGGTTGCACAACGGATAAAGTCACCACAGCCCTTCATGTGGTGCTCACTATACACCACTCTATCAATCTAGTTGGAAATTATTACTAAAAGAAAGCTTTTATTCTGTATTTGTCTTAGCAGAACCTCAAGTGCCATGAATTAAAGAGCTCAATTTTACAGCAGTTTATATTTGGTAATATTAAACAACTTATTCCTGATAAATCAAGTTTATTGCAGCAGAGAGCACTGTGGTGAATTAAAATCCTATTTAAAAGTAATGTATAAACCTCCTTGAAGGAAAGGTTTGATTGGCTTGATGCTCTACATTAATAACAACCTTAGTAGTAGCAACTCCCATAAAGAGCCAAAGGAGAAAAGTCATTATGCTTAAGCAGGGCTCACAACTTTAACAGCTCTACACTGGCACAGGGCAACAGTGGCCCTAAGCTTCCCCTGGAAAATGAGGGACCAACTTCTGTGACACACGCAGCTAGAAAAGCCTGTGTAGTTCTGTCACGCAAAGTTAAATCTCCAGCCCTGTACGAATGTGACAAGTGCAGTAAATCCTGTACACGATTGCCCTGCTATGACAAGTCCTCCTTCAGGAACCATGATGGAAGTGGATACAAGTTTGACCTGTAACTAGCATGCTCCAGTCTGAATTCTGAATATTTACCAAAACACTAAACTACTGTCTTTGAAGATTTTTCATTAGAATAAAATACTCCCACTGCAGCTCAAACTACTACTATCCCCCAGTTGCTTGCACTATCCTTCAAAAAAAGTGGTGTGTGAGCTTCCCTGATCAACTGGAGAACTGACAAGGAGTAAGGCCCTAGGTCACATTCATTAACACCATGGCTAATTTAGCTTAACACAGAGTGGAAGGGATTTAATTTTCTTTCTCATATGAGGCACAG
Source organism: Megaceryle torquata (assembly GCA_024611175.1). Taxonomy (NCBI): domain Eukaryota; kingdom Metazoa; phylum Chordata; class Aves; order Coraciiformes; family Cerylidae; genus Megaceryle; species Megaceryle torquata. Next base: position 27,328 of record JANIJG010017496.1, on the reverse strand, counting down.
CATCAACTCTTGTATGCAAAGATCACACTTAATCCAAGAAAGGGAAAGCAGTTCTTGCTGTCCACCTTTTTGCAGCCAGAAGAAACACCTAAGTGTACAATACCCAGAGAGATCTTTCATAGGGCTGTTAAAACTGTGAACAGAACTAATGGCAACGTAAGTATTGCAGAAAGTATTAAACTGCTGGACAGAAGTAGTGTAAGGACGGGTAATTGTTGTAGTACTACAGAAAAGTGGTTTACCTTGTTTGTAGATAATATCTGTTTTGCAACAGGGCACCCGTCGCACTTCACACAATGAACTAATACCTGTAAGATAATCAGGAGCATTTAGCAAGTAAGATCATGACCACCCAACTCCCATCTCTTGCAGAAGTGAATAAAACCAAGGCCAAAATTAAAGAAAGGACTCTGGGGTGAATGTTGTCCCGAGAAAACTGACTTTAGCTCTACTCTACCCCTGGCTTCTTACACCTCCCAGCCTCCCAAGATTTACTAATACCCACTAAAGTTCTGAGAGAATAAGAAATAGGTCTTGCTTATGATGGAGAAACTTTGACAGCAACATGAAGTAATTGCCATGGCACTTGTAGTCAACAATAACTGCACCTCAAAGATAAAGCACAAGTAAATTCTCTAGCATATCCTAAAGTGGGCACCAAAAATTGGCAGGTGTTCAGTAACTATGGCCTGGACTCTGCCTCACACACCCTCATCTACAGAATAAGGCTATTACTCATCCTTTAGACTGATACTGATGAAAAACCCAATACAGCAAAAAGCAGAGAAAGTCCATAGGGAAATTAAATAGTGCTGGGCTTACATGATACAGATTAAATTAGACTTAGACGTGCACAATTGCACATAACCCCCCTCTACTGTTCAGTGAGAACCATCAACTGTGTACACTGAATGAAGCCAGAGTCCCAGAGAAAAAAAAAAAACAAACAGCACTTCATGTAATAATACACAGAGGAAAAAAGAAGACGACACCTTTACATTAGCCACTTCTTAATTTTTGAATATCTCCCTTTGCAATCTTTAAAATTAAAATCACTCTTTAAAAACAGTGTTTTCGTGCTACCTGGTAAAAGGAAGGCATAATAACCCACCCCACACCCCCCACCTTTTTTTTTTTCTTCCAATCTAGTAAGATTAGGCTGCTTTAGTAGTTGTTGGTTCCTTGTTTTTCCACAAGAGGAAAAGTTTCCCAGCCAGGTAACAAATGTTGCAAAAGATGGAATACAAGCTGCATACAAAGAAATTATTGTATGTTAAACTGCATGAGAAAGCTGTAAAAACACAGTGTTAAGAAAAAAAAAAAAAAGAATTATTTTAACTTTACTGACTGCTTTGTACTATTATCCACATCTACGGCCAGCACAGAGACTGCACGTTATACAATTTGTTACAACGAATGGATTTCCCTGCTTTTCAAGAAGGATGCTGGTATCCTTCCTAGCTGTGCTCTTGATTTAAGGCATGCAAAAGGTGCCTTCGACCTGAAGAAATATGCATGATGCAAGCATCCGTACACATCGACCAACAAAGGTTTTCATTCAAGTTTTTTATTATAGCTTGAATTTTTTTCACTGCATTTAAAAATCTAAAAAAAATAAATATTTGTTTCACAGCTGCAAGTCACATATGCATTAACACCACAAAAATCTGGAATTTAACCAGAGAAGAAGAGTCAAATCCAAAAGTGTCCAGCTAAGCACAATTGTCTCAGGGCAATTATACTAAAAATAAAATCTTAAGAAAAGGGAAGGGGGCTGTTAGAAGAGTTATTTCAAATGCATTTATCTGGAAAAAAGTGAAAATTCTATTAGAAACCATAAACTACGCTTTCAGCATTTAAAAATAAATGTTTAACCTCTTGACAGAAACAATTGTTTGGTGCATCTTTTTCTTTTAAGCTGTATTCTTGACACATCGCTGCAGAGGTTTCAAAATGATAAATAAACCTCTTTTATAACTGTGTCTACTTCATTACAGAATCAGTCCTTAAAAATAAAACAGTGTATTAAGTCACCTTGTCCATCCACATATTAAAAATGCCATTGTACGTGCTTTCATTATCGGCACGTAAGTGACCGCTTCATGGATTGTACATTGGGAAGATGAATGTCTCTTGAACAATCACTTTCATTATGAAGGTTCTTAAAACAAACCAGAAAAATAGATATCTTCAGAAACCAGAGTAGTCGCTTTGTTTGTTAAAAGCCATAAAATAAGCTCATATTCAATTACAAGCAATAGAAACCATACTGCTATTGGAACATAATTATTTTATCACAAAAAAAATTTATTATTTACAAAATGAAAAGTTACCAAGTCAATTTATCAGGGAAAAAGTTAAACTTTCTTACTAAGTGGTTTGAAAAACTTAAGCAAGTCTCTCATGCACTCACGCCAAATTGTCTGCAGAAGGTGAAATGTTAATTCGTGTTAGTGAAACTTGACTCCCATTCACAATACTCTTGTTTTTATTGCAAGATGGCAAAATCCACATGGTTCTGTACAAGAAGATATGCGTTAAGACAGCTCCTCATTTTTGTAAGTGTTTGGTTTGGTTTTTGGCTCCCGTGAGTATCTGTACCACTGAACATTTTCGCAAAGAATCGGTTATATTATCAGCTCCTCCTCCCTTTAACCCACTCAATTTACCACCACAAGAAAGACACAAAAAAGTTAATGATCCCACATTACACAGAACTCGTTTCTGAAGTTATACTAAACTGAAACCTTCGTAGTGATCTATAGCCTGGATCAACTTAGATTTTAGGGTTTCTTTATCTGTATATTTTGGAAGATCAAGAAGATTAAAGCAAGTGTGAGCTACTGGAAGATAACCTTCTCCACCTCCCGTTGGCTGGATGACTAGTTTAAGACACTTCATTCCCAGAATCGGAATACGATCGCTGCCTGTCAGGAACACTGCCAAGAAAAAAAGAAAGTCTCAAAAATAGTTTAAGACACACTTGTATATATCATATATGCAGTTCTAATGACCACAGTTTTTAATAATTTTACACACTGAAATTATTCTGCTAAGTTTGAAAAAGAGAGAATAATGACTTGACTTGATCTCCAGCTAACATACGTGAACTCTTAATTGTAACACAAGTGACATACAAAGGAAAACATTTCATTTTAGCATGTGAAACCAAACAGTACTAAAAGAAGAAGAAAAAAAAAAAAAAGAGTAGGAAGTGCTTCATGTATTAGAATTTGTTACTTAAAATCCAGTGGCTGTACCTTTACTGAGCATTTGCAAGCATCTTACAAATACACAGAATTAGTTTGTTCAGTAAGAAATTTATCTGAATCGGAAACTAATCTATGATCTATTCTCAACAAAAGCTCATTCAAAGAAAGCTTCATTAATTTTGTTTTTCCCCTGTACCTTTCCACTGATTCCAGTATCACGACTTATTTCCAATCAGTTCTAACTCCAAAATTCCATCTATGTGCAATGAAAAAAATGGGAGGATGTGAACCTTATGTCAAAACACAGAAAACAATTCCTAGCAATCGTCTCGATGTCGCTAGCAGTTTGTCGCTTCTACTGGGGGTCAGATTTTGTTTTTATAATGCTGCTCCTGCCTACTGTGATCTTGTAACTGTCCTCCCCTCAGAACTACACAGGACAACACCACCAAAATCAGACAAGCTCATAATCAATTCTTCTACTGTGTCTTTTTTCTTCCAAAGAAAGTCAATCACATCATTATAGACAAATATTTATAGCTGCCCTCTTATAGTCAGAGCCTGAAATCACAGTGATCCTGTTCAGTTAGCAGTTTCAAATACTCACACAAAAACTGTTTTTTCTTCTCCAAAGACAATTCATGAAAAACCTCCCAGAATATTTTAATTGTGGGATGATCTGCCCAGTATTCTCCTTTGTATTCTGTATTCTAAAATGAGCAGGAAATTAGGTTATCATGTAGAACCAGTATGATGATCCGACTTTAAAGCAGATTGAATGCAGTTTGTGTAAAGGGATATGGCAAGAGACATATTACTGTTTTTTCCTTGGGTCAATTTTCTTCATCCCTTCAGTCTGATTTCAACTATATGGACAAAGGCATACACTCCAAAGCATTTTCAATCCCAATAAAATAGTGACAAAGTCTCACAGTGAGTTTTGACCATCAAGAATATTTGCTTTTATTAACTGCACGCATTTTCTCCGCTTCCCCGTTCTAACAGAATACACTGTATACAGCTGCCTTTTGGTTAAGTGGATTTTTCTTCCAAATCTAGTTTCCTTCAGAAATCAGATGGAAAAACTTTAACCAGGAAGGTAAATAATCTTCTAGTGCCTTCACTCACTGACATTTTTAACAAAGTTCCTCACTCATGCAGTCAATCCAGTCAAGGCTGGAAGTCACATCATTTAAAACAAAGCTCAAAAAGATACTTTCAAGATTTTGCCTTTGCATCTTAATATTAAAAAGATACGAAACAAATAGCTAATTATGGTTCTTACCTTCTCCAATTCTTTCCAGTCATAATTTGTGTTCCCAATCACCATAGCTTGCAACTCACTGGGCTGGAAGAGCTGAAGAACTTTACCTCCACATACTTTGTGGAAGCCAGCATGGAATGCACTGAATAAGGAAGCCACAGATCTATTGAAGATGTAATCCACATATGCATCTACAAAGTCTTGTCTGTACAAAGAGGAAAAAAAAAAAGAATTATGTTCAGAGAAAAAAAAAAATATCTGTCACCCTCCTATCAGTAAAACAGTAGCCATTTCTGTATAGAACACATCTTAGAAAGTTAAGCAAAAAGGATCCTAATGTATTCTATTCTCTACTTCATGTTACAAGCACAGCGAGGGAAACCTCAGTTAAAATGGCACATGAACGTTCTTCCTCACCAGGCACCCCAAGACAGAGTCCATAATGTGCAACAGGAACCCAGTAGCATTTTATGTTATTTATTTCAGGCTCTATGATCATTTCTCTTATTTGTATGCACTGCAGTGAATTGGACTGAATGGTACCAAGCTTAAAGGCTAGAACTACAGGCAGTGTCCCAAAACCAACTAGTCAAACTCCCTGCTGTGCTTTTTAATTAAGAAAGATTACTGTATTTGCATTAAAAATGCAAATCAACTTCAAGTGGACATTTGAGTCCTACACAGTAGGAAGATCAGTGCAAAGGAGCTAGGATACTGGAAAACCAATGACCTGTGTTCTGTGCTTCAGTACAGGAAGTTCTCATACCTTGCTGGAAACATCTTCCTACACAGCATTTAGGAAGAGAACTAAAATTCCTTGGTGTGATAGAGTATTTATGATTATTTGTTTAGAATTACTATTTTAAACAATCCTACTTAACGCTGTTAGTTTCTACACTGGCAGAGTGACTTCAGTTAGAGATTACAGTTATCCTGCCAACATATATCCCCCGAGGAAACCCTCAGTATTTGAAGAGCACCAGTAATTTAAAGAATCATCTAAACAAATTTTGACAACGCATTTATTCAAGTTGCTGAACTGAAAATACTGGCTATGAGCAAAGGAGTGAATCACACTCCTCCTCTTCCAGCAAGAGATAACCATTTTATTCATACTATGTAATTAGCAGAGGCAGGTAATTTGTGTAATACTAGGTGGAAAGAAAGGCTGCTCCAGGGAAGCTTCACAGCAATAAACTAATTAGCATTTTTACATGCTAATATTTTTAAGAACTGAATTAAAGCATCATCGAATATTTGGATCACGAGAAACAGGAATTCTTTGTTGCTGCAAGACAAGGGGTGATGACAGTGCAGCATACATTCCTTGGACACCTTGTAACTTTTCTCATAAATCAACTTTGTGACACTAAACCACCACCAGAGAACTTCAAAGCTATCATATTTAAGACAAAATTATCACAAATCCTCAGCTATGAGACAAGGATTAAGAAAATAAAATAAAAAGGAAGTGTGACTGTACATGACAATGTGCAGGTTTATGATAACCTCTGAATCTTCTCTCACCACCCTTTTCTCTGCAGCAGGCAGAGCTAGTTGATAAAATGTTGCCCTAAACATCTGCTATCTAGGAAGACACCTAGAGGTAGATTTTCCCCTCTCACTCCCACCATACACAGCCTAGCTGCATTTTGTTCTCGGAGCCTGCTTTTGCCATGAGTTTCCCTTTACTGTGGGAGAAGTAAAAGGGCAGAGAATTCATGGACATTAAAGAGCAGACAGGAACAATGAGAAGAACGGACAGAGATGGGAAAATGATAGTACTGTGCAAAAAGGGAGAAAAGCAACACCTATCCTCCAGGAGCAAAAAGGGAACAAAGGACGGGAAACGCTGCTCTTATAAACAGAACTAACAGAATTCTTGACCAAGGGAAGAAAAAAACCCAGCCCTCACACACACCCTTCTGAGAGTAACACATGGATTTATCCATAACGATGTTAGTTTATCCACTCTACAAAGGGAAGACTACTGCGAAATAATCTTTCATATATGAATAGTTACCACATAATGGCATCTAGGTGGAAGTTTTCATCATTACCCACTAAATTCCAGCTATATAAAACCTGCAGAACCAACCATTTTTCATCTTGCAAAATGACTGTGTAGTCAAAAATGGGCCCTAAAGAGCTTCAAAATATTTCTAAGTTCAAAGTGACAAGTATTACACATTCAGAGTAAAATTAGACAACCTCCCCACAGCTGGCAAACCCTCAAATACAACTAGTGTTTTAAAAATACACATGCCAACAGCTTGGAAACACAACCAATGTAGTTTTACCCCCAACATTAGTGTGACAGCTTGGCAAAGGGTATTTATAGCAGCCCAGTTACATTCCCAAGGCAGTCACATTGAACTACCCTGTAACCCATAAAACTCACCTATTTTGTTTGACTACAGGAATGTCAGCACCGTTAGGAACAAGCTCTTTAATTTCTGTTGTACCAAAATTTTCCACAGTGATCTATTTAAAACAAAACCAGCATAAATCTTATTTACTGCATAAAGTACTTCTCCTCCACCCCCCTTAGCCAGCAACAACATAAACAGCAGACAGAGATGCTAAAATTCATTGGAATCAGCAGCTACTGCTTTTGCTCAACCACTCCAGAGTCAGTTACAGTAGATAGTATGGCTGTGATGAGAAATACTACAAATACTATATAGAACTTACTGTAAAATTAAGACAAAATGCTTCTTCTATGTCATCCTCTGGATAGTCCAGTAACTGTTGCATTCCCCTGCAAAACAAGTTAAAAAGTACTCATACCAGTAGAACAACAGACAAATGCTTTGGTAATTGAAGCGTGGTTTGGTTTGGGGTTTTTTGGGGGTTTTGTTTTGGTTTTATAAATAGGTAAATAAAAATCAATCTTCCTACTGTTATTTAATTTATTAACTCATTGACTTGCACCTTGTGCAGTGCTGAGAAAGCTCAGGGAATTGTTTTGCTACTGCTTGTAGCGTTATTTCCTTTTGGTTATCTCCAGGTGTGAAAAGATTCATATCCTCATCTTCACCTAAGGGACTCCCAAACCAGCAGCAGTAAAAGCTTAATGACCATTGATGGGCTCTTTCATTAACCTGTGTTCTCCTTGAATCTATGAAAAGTTTAGCATTTGCAACCCAGAGGCAATCAAACATCCACTTCTACTCTCCTGAACCTCCTACCTGTTAGTACTACTCAAATCTCTACTCAAGGGCAGATATTTAGCATGCATTTGCACCTGAAATAAGCAAAAACACTTCCTTGATGGAGTAAATACATTGTTTCAGAACTAAATTATGTTTTCACTTAGGCTTATAAAATTAATGACTAAAGCTCAAAGGTCTTGAGTAGTGTTTTTCCCTAAAATTCTCATAGGATAATAAAATAGAAGACACAAATACAAAACCCAAGCGTTTAGAAGCAGGTGTTTAACAACAGTATGCACCCTTTCTCAAAGGCCACAATAGCTGCAAGTTAATCCAAGCTGTTTATCCTGTTAATGTGAAAGTAACAGTTTATGTTCTTAAAGGAAAAGGCTGAATCAAAAATTAATACCTAGGAACATTCCTTTTTCTTTCTTGCTTACCTGCCAACATCTGGCATCAACTCTTTTAAGTCATCCAGGGATGGTTTCTTATTCAATAGCTTTTTGTACAAAGCCAATGGGAAATGAAGGTCTACAATAGTAAAATTATATATTGCTAGCCCACAGACAACACCAATCAAATGAAACAAGTCACTGTCTTCAAAGGTCTAAGAACAGAAAACAGACAAAATGGTTTAAAATAAAGAAGTTATTTTAATCTTACAGAGTCCAGAAAAAAAAAGGTACAGTGCACAGTTTAATTTCTATGTTCTTTAAATATGTATGTATCCGTAAGTACTGAGGAAAAAAAGCATGAATTTCAGTCTCAGCTGGTTACAACTTCAAGGACACAGACCTCTTTCTACTTCAGAAGAAAATAAAAAAAGCTGAGGTACAACATATTTTGTGTTCCAAGTGATAAATACTGATGGAAGGAAGTACTGCATTTAGATTCTGGTTTTCTCAGGGACTTACTACTGCAACAGCAGTATTTTGGGATGAGCTTACTATTGACTCCCGTGGAGTTAATAGCCAAGGCTTAAAACACAGCGGTGGAAACGTTAACATTAAGGCTTTTGTGATACAGCCACCCTAGTCAGTGTCCTTCTCTGCAGGAGGACTAAAATGTCAATGACTGGAACTTCTAAGGAAGTAAAACTTGATGACTACACACCAAATGGACCCATGAACGTGACAGAACACAGAAAGACCTTCTCAATGTGCTGCTTCAAGGATTCTGCTCTGCCACCTTGAGTTACTAACTCTGCTCTTAGAATCAGTTTGCTCAAGCTAGCACTACTTCATACTAAACTTGTCTGGGGGGGACAACTGGTAAGGAGTAAGTAAGGAATGTAGAAACAGAAGGGGAAAGTTTTGATCTAAAAATGACAAAACACCTTTTGAGAACACTTCAGCTTCTCCTCTTGAAAGAAACCACAAACTGCTACGTTCATACATTATTAATAGAACTATTTTAAGTTAAATGAAAATGAATGACTACAGATCACAACCTACCTTATCAGAGAACCAGATCAGCCTGGACTCTTCATAATACCTGAACATTCCATACTTGGGATCTAGCAACTCCCGCATGATGAGCAAAAAAAATTCTTTGCGAACACCTCCAGCATCAACAGCTTCTTCTCCTACAAAAATAACCTGAAACATACAACTCAGTCAGCACCGAATTAAAAGTGGATTGTGAAACAAGATTTGTCAAAAGATAGTCTCAAATCCCTTGCACATCAACGTAAGGCCCTTTGAGCAGCATGTATAATGAGAGTACCTTGAGTGGCTTCTTGTAGTCTACATTCTTTGTTTTCCTTAGGACTTCCACAGCATCTCCTACAATATTGTCTCTCCGTACCATTAATATCAGGCATGGATTGACAGATTCAAACACTGGCAGAAAGAGAGAAGACAAATTCTGCCTGTGAGCCTGATCAACAGCCATCTGGAACAACAAAAACCAAAGTGGAAGTGTCAGTAGGTAACATAAGATTCCTGTCAACATGAAATGTCCATCAGCCTTGCCTTTAGAAGCACAGAAGACATGAATGGGAATATCTATTATGAGAGCTACTGAATTTGCCCAAATTTTCTTCATACTCCTATCTCAGGAAATAGCTAATCTCAAGAAATAATTTACCCATTAGCCTCATCTGTGCTAATGCTCAGGGAAGCCTTAGAATACAGTTTTTAACATCCCCGTCAAAATGGCTTAGATGACAAAAGGAAGCAACACAAATACTACATTTCATCTCTTGATGAGGAAGTGGTTAATATAAATCTGGCATGAAAACATCCATTAAAAATTAATTCATAGAATGAGAAACGATTTTTTCATCTATTTCATTTGCATTATGATTTTTGCATTACAATTGTTCAAAACCAAGATCCTGTTGCAAATGTTCTCAATATGGCACAGATCTCTCGCGAGTCTGGGTTTAAATACTATCTAATATTGTTAATGCAAACATTCATTTCCCAAATGTTCGTACTGACCGTGGTACGTGCACTTTTAAAGGCGTACAAAAATGTTTTATTGTGAACTACAAAAGCAAGCTAATATTTTTCTACAGGAGCCCATTACCTGAGCATGACTTCTCTCTTCTGTTTCATTTCAGACTCATAACTATTATTATATTAAACATTATGAACAAGAGGGAATGGGGAGATAAAGCTTTTACTGCTGTTACTTTTGAAACAGCCTCTCTGCATTCTTCCTTTCCTAAGAATATGATTCATTATACCCTTAACAGCAACTGAACAGGTAAGGATTATACATATAAAATAATCCAAACACTGAACAGAATATAGCTCAACACATCACACTTGTTTCAGTTCTACCTAGAGAATCATGAAAACACATAAAATCCTCTCAGTTACTTTAGGGATGTCCAGTGTCTCTACCTCTAGACAAGAGATATGGGTCACGATGTAGAATGTTCGTATCAAGTATTCAGCTTCTAGGAAAGTGTCTAGTTAAAAAAGAAGTGAGCAAATTAGAAGTAACATAACTGCATTTAATAGGAAAAGAACCAAAAATCTGCTGTAAACTACAAGATCTGGAAACCTACTCCCACTGTCCTAAGGAGACACTAGATTTTCAGAATTAGTTTGTTTTCTACTGCCTTGCAGACACCAATCAGACCTTGGAGTTTAGTTGCATTCTGAAGGTGGTATGATGGATGAAATAAGGAATTAGCTGTGCACCAGATACTTATGTGGTTCCAACATGTCACCTCTCTGATGCAAGCGGTCTTAAGAACAGCACTAGCTCCTACATCCCATCTAGAAATTAATAGTAACTGTAATTTGCTGCTGTTGGTAACGAGACAGCAGATCCAGGCACTACACATGCACTGTTTAAAGTCTACTGATAAGGGCAGTGGGGTTCCTTTCTGGTTGGGGTGGTAGCTGGTTTTTGGTTGGCGGTTGTTTGGTTTTGCTGGTTTGTTCGGGGGGTTTTTGTGTGGATTTTTGTTTGGTGGTTGTTTTTTTGTTTTATTTTTTGTGGGTTAGGTTTGGGTTTGTCATTTTTCTGTTTGGTTGTTTGTTTTTTGCGGTTTGTTTTGTTGTTGGAGGTTTGGGTGGGGATTTTTTTTGTTGTTTTGCTTGGTTGTTTTTGTTGGGTTTAATTTTTTTCTTTAAACACATGTAATAAGGGCTGTTAACGCCTCCAAAAAGCCATTTAAATAATGAAAGGAAAAGAAGTTCCTTAGAAATTTATGCAATTATTAAACAACCTAATTTCAGTGAGATCCCAAACCTACAAAACCATTAGCTTCTATCATGCACGTACCCTGAGGTTAAAACTACATCCCTCATTCTTATGGGGTAGAGGTAACATTTTAAAAACCCAAAAACCTCAGAAAAACACAACCCCAGCAACCCCCCCAAGACTCCAACTAAAAAAAAAAAAAACCAAACCACCAAACAAAAAAAAAACAGAAACAAACTTAACTTTAAAACCTGAGACACTTACCTGCATCTGTATGACTGCATCTGTTTGAAGGAGAGTTGTCTTTGCCTGGGCATCAAATACAAATGGGTACGTGCAAATTGTAACGGGAATCTCTGTTAACTAGAATGAAAAGAACCATGTCATCATATCTCTGCTTATTTAAAAGCTAGTCATGGTTAAAGCCATTGCAATAATATTCATTTCATACATCTATTTTATTGGAAAGAGATAGAAATCATTCCTCATCATCAACGCAGGACCAAAGCATCTTTGGAAAATTTAGTAAATTTTCAATTGTTTAGTACTTCAGCACAAAAAAAAACCCACAAAAACAAAAGAAAATCACAACAAAACAAACAAAAACCCAAACCAAAACACAAACACCACTCTCACCTAGCACATTTCAGACCTTTTATTACAAATTGTGGATATCAAAGTCCTTGTTTTCAAATGCTGCTCTGAATTTGCAATACAAAGAATTGCATATTTTTGCCCCACAAAAAACTTTTGATTACAGCCATATTAACTCAAAGCTTTACTTCCAATAGAACACACCAGACAACCCTTGACATTCATATTTCTGACTTCCTTACATTCTGCAAAAGAAATCAGATTGCAACTGATCTTACCTCAGTTAATCCATGGTTGACATCCTATGACAGCATTTGCACAAAGGTAGCAATAATTAAGATGAAAAAGCAGCATTAGTGTCTGCATTAATTATTCATCTCTGATGTAGAATTAAATACACTTATCAACAGCTTCCCACCCAAGAGAATGTTTAACAAGACATAAATATCAACCATAAACATTATAATCTATCAAATAGAACCATGCCTTTCAACACCCTATAGATCAGTCTTTTTATAAAGGACCATGAAAGTGTCACGTTCTCTTGGATGCAAAAAACTTAACATTTGAATTGTCCTCTTCCATAAACTAATAAGTGACATTTGCTTTTACCTATATATTTTCATTCTCAAATGATTGCAGCATGTAAACTTAAATGCAAAACTTTTTTAATAAGCAAGCATAAAAAAAAATACAAAAGAAGCCCACCACTTTATCATAACATCTCAAAAATCATTTGGGTCTATGACAATATATGATATGAGAAAAGCAATTGACTCCTGAAATTTGAGACAGATCAATACATACGGCTGGGACTGCGGACACTTATGTAACAAGCTAGATAAGCTTTGCTAAGAAACTACGTTATCCATCTGGTGCTATGCTACCCTCGTTACCCTTCACTGAAAGCTAAGTTAGCTTCCACCTAGCAGGCAGAAAACAAAAAAGGAATAAAAAGTAATGACAAAGTAATACATTTTAAATTTTACTATGTAGGGGACTCAGAAGTCAAATAAAGACATTCGTGGCTCACAAAGTGATGGCCAGAATACTTTGCTTTCTATCTGTATCCTGAATTCCTACTGGAAACATCAGACTTGAGCATCCCATTTGTCACGGGCAGATTTATGCAATTTTGTACTCCTACCATACCTACCATTATTTATTCTTTATTAAAACCGATTTTTTCCAAACTCTTTTAAGCCATATCTCAATAACACCTCTTCAAATCAATAGTTCATTAGTACCTTCAATTGTCCCTTCCTTTTTTTTTCTGTTGGTGAAAGAATAAAAGTTTTATCTTCCAGGATTGTCACTGAGAATATTCTGAATACTCGAGATTCTCTTTTCTTGTTTTCCCCTCCACATTTTAATTAAGGAATTGAGCAAACAGTTTTGCCTCAAGTTCTGACAATAAAAGTTACACTACCAAAAGTAATTTTGATTCATAAGAACTGATTCACTTGGCAAGTAGAATTTCCTATCACTGTAAAAGCGAGGACACAAAACTAGTGAATATGGAGACAGGAAAAGGCCATCAAAGCCATTTATGAAGGAGATCTAACTAAAGCTATGGAATTTCTTTCAGTTCTATAATAAAGGAAAATAACTTTTTCTTGCTGAACCTGAAACTGCACAAATGCATGACAGAATAATGATGGTGAATGGGAAATCCAGGATCTAGCATTTTCTCTGGAACAAGCTATTGCTCAATCTTATGATTTAGTTAACAGAGAGCTTAAGATGTTAATTACAAAACAAAACAATTTTCCAGCTCTCATTTTCCCATATTCAGTATTTTCTTCTCCATTCATGACATATGCAACTTGAGTTTGCTTACATCCATTTAAAGCAAAGTTGCAAAGGTAAGCACCTTTTAAATTCCACCACTTCTGTATCCTTCCCTGGTGTTACCCTTCTCCCTTCCAAGTATACAACCTGTCCCTAATTATGAGGCCCTGCAATGCTTATCCCTAGCTTCTGCACCTCATTTAGTATACCACCTCTCAGCTACCAGCACCAGCCTACATCACACACTAGTTATGCCTTCAGACAAGCTTGGATGACAACTACCTGTCCTGACTGCCAGCACTGACTCAGTATCTCTTTACACTGCTCCCCAGTCTCCCTGCTGTTGTTATTTTACATTGCAATTTTAATTCTTCAAGAGATCGCCTCTCTTGCTTTGTATTCATAAAATACAGCAAAAACAGGTCTCCCATGTTCAGGATGGGATTTATTCAGGATTGAATTTAGGTGGCCAGAGAATGCATATTAGCACACTCAATATTCTTTCAAAGCCTAAGTCAAAGAACAGTGTGGCAAAATGCTACCCGACTCACTAATTCTCTGCACAGGCATTAATTTACTCCCACTCCCACAGGCATTAATTTACTCCCACCTTCACAGGCACAGGAACTAATTACTTCAGTTCTTGTTGCTATACGCAGTAGAAAACTATGTTAGTTATCTGTCCCCTGTAACTTCCTATGGTGCTTCTAGACTTTCCAAGACAGTTTCAGCTTTCTCATCGACTGCACCTATCTTATGTAGCAATCCAGGTTATTCTGGATGCTTTCCTATCATGAAATGTCACTTTCCTAACTTAACTAACAGAGCAAGTCTCGAAAAATAGTTAAAAATGCTGTCACTTGATAGTTTAAAATGTTGAATTGTGTCAGTCCCAAGAATGATATCCTACAAGAAGCACACCCGTTAACAATTCTTCCTCAGCAAATACCTCTATGTGAAGATATATTTATAAAGAGAAAGTCTCCATGAGCTGGGGAAGGGTCTAGAGCACAAGTCTTGTGAAGAGCAGCTGAGGGACCTGGGGTTGTTGAGCCTGGAGCAAAGGAGGCTCAGGGGACACCTCCTTGCTCTTGACAGCTCCCTGAAAGGAGGCTTGAGCCAGGTGGGGTCAGTCTCTTCTTCCAAGGAACAAGCAATAGGACAAGAAGGAAGCAGCCTCAAGTTGTTCCACAGAAGGTTTTGGTTGGAAATCAGGAAAAACTTCTTCCCCAGAAATGTTGTCAAGGCCTGGCCCAGGCTGCCCAGGGCAGTGGTGGAGTCCCCATCTCTGGAGGGGTTTCAAAGCCATGGAGATGTGGTGCTGAGGGACATGGTTTAGTGGTGACCTGGCAGTGCTGGGTTAATGGTTGGTCTCAAGGTCTCTTCCAACCAGAACAATTCTATGATTCTTTGGTATTTAGAGAATCTATGGGCTTCCCTAAAGGGAGAAAACCAAAACAAAACACGGAGGGGAAAAAAAAAACACACCCAAAAAAAAACCCCCAAAACCCAACACAACTTACCATTCCAAACACCTGCTGCTGGACCCAGTTGACATAGTCATTTCTGATATCTATCAGATCTTGAATCTCATGAATGTAAAATCTGTCATACTGTATAACTTGTCCTCTTTCATTTACCTAAAGAAGTGCAATTTATTTTTTTCATTAGAACTTTGTGTAACAGCTTTCAAAAGGGCATTTTTCATGTTTTTCAAGCACTTTATATGTCAGCCACTAACACCCAGCTACTAAATAAAAATTCTAGAGAAACAACAGTGCCTACACGAACACAAAATACAGCGTGAAATGTACTGTAAATCCATGGATACCTGGACTAGGCAAAATCCCACCAAAGATGTGAAGAAAAATAAGATTAACTGAACATAGAGTGTTGCACAATGCAGTGCTGCCAGTTTGGAACATCCTATCATCTCACAGCAACAGCGATGAATAAATAACATGTTCATATGTACAATGGAACAAGTATTTGCTCCTGTCTTTGTACAAGTTTAAGAACTATAATGAAGAACTCTATACTTAATTACAGTATGAATACTGTATTACCTGTGATCAGAGGAATGATTTCTATTTAAAACATTAAGCTTAGAAAGAGAGCCATGGAAAAGTAACTTCATACAAAGGTTTGTCTCTAAAGTATAATTTTAATCCAGAAGCATCCACCCTTTCCTAACACACACTTTTCCCCAGGACTGTTAAGCACTGTCCACCGCTGAAGCAGCAAGATCCCAAATTTTATCTTTATTAACAGATAATCTAAGCTACATTTCTCAAACATCTCCCTCACCATCCCTGCCCACCTCCAAAACACCATATACTAAATGCATGGCGTACCCCAGATAAGTCACCCCATTTTTTCCTCTTACTTTAGTCCTTAACAGTTAACTATTAAGACTACACCAATATAAACAGTCGGGCAGGGGGTAGGTACAAATGTAACTACATTTTAACAATGTATCCGTGTTCTAGTCAAAGTTAGGTTTTACAAAAAAAAACCCAACCAACCAACCAACCAAGGAACTTAGGAGAGCAGTGCCCTTAAAGCACAGAAAGGTCCACTTTAGACACCAGAGCCCATTTTGCTAGGTTGTACAAATACGGTACATGACCAGCAACTTAAGGAGTGCCTGAAATCTTCTTTTCGCGTATAGACACAAAATGCCATCGGACCAGAATAAACCATGGAGGGGGGTAAGACATAGGGGGTGGAAGAGGAAACCTTAGCAGCCTGATGCGCACAGTCTGGTTACTCCAAATGATTTGGGCTATTTTTTGTTAAGTTCATAAATTCATAGTTTCCATACTTGAAATTACAATACTAACAAACTGAATAAATGATCAGAAACTATCTATTTGTCTTGGCAAAATTGAGCAGATTTTGCTTGTTCAAAATACACTTTGCTCTGATCTGGCATTTGTGATCTTATTTGCTATCATTTCAAGCTTAAGAGGCAATTATTTCCAACATACCCTCACAGATGCAATTGACTGGGTCAGTCTGTGTTCCAAACAAAATAGGTAATTCTATCACCATGTCAGATTGGAATCCAGAATTCCAATGGTTCATAGGTCCAGATGGAACAACTACAGATATTTCTGTAGATTCAAGTATTTAAAACTCTTTAGTAACTCAATTCCTTTTAACGACTACAAAGCACACGGATGCTAACAAAACCAAAGTGAGAAGTAATTGGCTAAAACTGATGCAAACATACTCTATGCAGTATTTCCAGAACTCTGAAAGCCGTGTGGAGAAAATTGGTAAGTATTCTTCTTTCAGAAGCTGGAACACCCATCTTGCACAACTTCAAAAGGTGGACTACAACATCCTTGTAGAGCTCCACTATCTTGAGGAACAATGGAGGTTCAAGTACAGACCACCAATTTTCTGTCAACAAATGGTGAACACAAACTTAGTACTTGCCACTAGAACATTATGCTACCCTTTCCTTTTAACTAAAAAACACATTTTGCTAGAAAGCATAGCTGTTAGCTACCAGACTCTCAAAAGAAGCAACAAGTTTAACACAGCAAGATTTTAACAGCAAACTACTCGTTATAATGAAACTGCTCAGATGCTCTATTGTTAACACACTGACTCAGCGTGTCAGTTCATCCACAGTACATGACAGTGTCATGCAGTAAGATCTAACAGAAAAACAGATGAAGAAAACTGTCCCGAGAGCAATGGAAAGTGATGGAAAATGATTGACAGTTCAGAGAAATTATCAGTTTGCTTTTCTTTACAGCAGACAAGTTCTTTACTCTCACCAAAATCTACTGAACGACAGAAGAAACGGGTTACAAGGCAAAAAAATTAAGTGAGGAAGGAAAAGTATCCTGAAAGACACCAGTTAAAAAGGACATATTCTGAAACCTCAATTCTTTAAGCTGAATTTCAGGTGACAGGAGTCACAATAAGAAGGTCTAAGAAAGTAGAGGTAAAAAAAAAAAAGAAAAAAGAGCGAGCTATTCTCGCCTGCGTATTTGAAGGGATCAGTAGGAAAACATGAAGTGCTCAGAAGAAACAAAACAGGTGCTGCAGTCAAAGCAAAGACAATTTAACATCTGCTCTGCAACACTTCTGTAAATAGTTTAGTGCTTGTTAGTTCTATGAGCACATAATTTTCACTTTACGCTGCGAAGACACGTATCAAATACGCTGAACTACAGTTTAATTCCTCTCAAATGGAACCAGTCCAAAAATTACAGTACTAGATGAATCCATACGTTAACTCACCCAGAAGCTACAGAATAGGTGTTTTTTTTATGCATCAAGCCATGTTAACCCTTAACTTTCTCAATGGGGAATTCTACAGAACTGTAAATACACAGCAGGTTGTTTCTGAGACCACGTCTTCACCGATGGAATTTCTATACATTTTCAAGAGGAGATCCTTAGTTTTACCAGTAAAGAATTCAGTTGCTTACCAAGCACTTTCAGAGGAGCTTTTTCTAGGTTGAGAATAGCTGTTCCAAAAGGAATAGCTAACGTTGTGAAATTGTTTGCATCACTCATCAGTGGGCATTCTGGGAGAGTGAGATACAGCCTCAAAGCTTCAACATCTGGTAAGGAGCTGGTCAATTTGGGAATAAGGTTCTTTTCCAAACTAGCTGCCACCTACAGCACATCATAAAATTCTGTTTATTTTAATGCAATTGTGAATTTAAACAAATTCCCACCTAGATAAAAAAAAAATAATAAATTTTGAAAACAATCATTAAGAACTTAAAAGTAGACTACTATACATATATAAAAAAAGACAGCATAATAAATATTAATATTAAAATACAACACACTGATGTTACCCAATTGTCACAACACAATTTTACGTAATGCAGTCAATACATTATTGAATAAAGAAAGTTATTAAAAAAGGGTCAGAGCACGCATAAAAAAATAGTAGTTCTGGATAGGTGTAACAGAAAGATAATCCAAACATAAAAGGAAGATATGCAGCACAAACCTGTTGTGATATATGAGCGTGGTCAGGCTGTATAAGTTTGTGAAATAGTAGTCTAGCAGCATTCATATCAACCCCTGAGAATCTAGCACTGGTTTTGTAATGATCATCATTGCTGCAGAAATAATACAAAGAAAAATAATGAATCCTGTGTTCACAACAGCTCAAGATTTTTTCCACCTTGAATTTTTATCCCTACTAACTGAAGAATTAAAATACAAGAGATCATAGTATCAGACTTCCATTTATTACACGACGTTTGAAGTAACTGAAAAAAAATTCTCTAACTGCAAGACAACCATGGAAAAACACTGGGATCTAAAACAGCCGGTGCAAAGCGTTCCTCTTGAATTACACACAACCTGTGGCTGAGAAGTAATGAGCTTTGCTGGCTTACACGGTAGCAGCCAAGCAGCTTCCCAATACTGGCATCCCGTATTTGGGTCAGCTGACGAACCACATGGCAGTAAAGAAGGTAGAAGTTTAAACTGTGGGTATAAGAGTAACAGTTAAGGTAAGGAAACACTGGAAGGTGTTACAGCTGAAACAGGAGACACTAGGAAGGTAGCCACCATTAATTCTGTTCATGGGAATACTTGTTTAAAAGCCTGACCACTTACCTCAAAGCCAAAAAACTCCCATTCAGGCACCCAGCTGAGGAGAACGTTCCATCAATTTCACTGAAATTGCAAATATGAAATGGGTTACACGTATTTTATCTCCTTTTTACAAATGTGCATTTGCAATTAAAATAAATGAATAAATAAACCACCCCCAAAACCCAAACTAACACTAGATAAAACCTCCATTCAAGAATCCATGCTTAAGACAGTTCAAATCAAAGCAAGTCTTACAATTTGATTTTAATTTCTTTGCATCCTCCTTTAATAAAGTAAAAGCTATAATCTCTGACTTGTCCTCCTATTCCTTTACATTTGCTGTTAGTTTTCCATGTACAATTAGATAATCTTGTATAGTCATCTAAACTGTGAGAGAGATGACACAAATAAGAGATCTAAACTACTTGACAATCATGACAATGACAGCACAGCAAAAGTTTGCACCTCATAGAATCAGCAATTAAAAATAGCTCAGCTATGTAGGTACAAAACCCCATTAATATCCAATTCATAAGTAAAATCATGAAAGACAATTTCTTTTCTTGACATCACTTACTTCGCTATCTCTACAGGAAGTCTTCCACATGGGAAACTCAGCAATCTTTGAATAAATGTTTCATTCACAGTCCAGATCTGCTTCAGAGAGTCAGGATACCTAAAATCATCTGGTGGCACCATGTTCTATATTTTAAAGAAAGCATAAAGAATCAGGCACACAAAATCAGTTTCCAGAAAAATCAATCCTGTGGCTGAGCTCTTCCCCTCTTCATTGACTGACAATTTGCCTACCCAGACTACTACCGTGAAATAAGCCCAAGGATAAATTTACTGTATTTCAGTTCTGCATTCACTATGAAAGCAGAGCATACACTAAAAATATATAGATTAGTGTGTCACACCACATCTCTTAATGGCAAACTCCCTAAAAATGCAGTACTTTTCTACATGACGAACACTAAACAAGCTTAAGACAAGAGCAGCAACCATCTCTTCTCCCTAGTCACTGGGAGACATTTAGCTCACTGCCAAGCTGGGAGCATACCAAAAAAAAAAAAAAAAAAAAGGAGACATTCAATTTTTTGGACAGCTGCCCTCCCACCCCGCTTCCATCAGACTCCTCTGAGAATGAATCACATTCCTCTGAACATACACCGCATCACCAGATGAGCTACATCTTCCTGTGCTGCTCACACCAAATGGATCCCAGTGAGATTTCTAGGAGTAAA
This sequence comes from Megaceryle torquata, assembly GCA_024611175.1. NCBI lineage: Eukaryota > Metazoa > Chordata > Aves > Coraciiformes > Cerylidae > Megaceryle > Megaceryle torquata. The sequence goes on along the minus strand of JANIJG010017496.1, from coordinate 6,819 downwards.
GAGGAGCAAAACCAAGACCACTGTTTTGGGTAGGAGCATTGGTTCAAAGAGAGATGGCAAAGAGCACCAAAAATAAGGTTATTAGTAAAAGGAAAGGTATTTCTCCTGCAGGTGCAGTCTGACACACAGCTGACTCAGTACAACGACGACTGGCTGTTGTCAAAAATCATTGCTTCTGATCCCATCCTACAGGATCAGGAAGAGAAACCCTCTTGCCGCTTCCCTCATGTAAAGCCAAAGTGTCATGAACTTAGAGAACTGAGCTGCCTAAAGACAAACAGATTTTGGCCGAGATCCCTTAACTGGCAAGGACACACGAGTCCCAGGAGTACAGTACTCGCATAACTTTGAAAGAATTCAGTACAAATTACCAAACTAAAGAGTACTAAAAGGGATGATACTTCAGCACCAAAGTTCATCTATTGCTAACACTTTTTGTACAGAACAAGGCACAATAACTACATTCATACAGTCTCCAGTTCACCTCAATTAGTCAGTCAGAATCTACTTCAGTAATTACAAAAACTGCAAATGAGGAAGTTAAGAAAATTTTAATAGAGATGTTTTGAGCCTGTATTATCTGCTAAACAAGCTTCTCTCAAATACAGCAATACTTATCATAACTCAGACTTAATTAACAAAAAATATTAAAAAAAATGTCAATTCTGTACAATCAGAACAGGCTGTGGGAGCAAAGGGTTGCTGCAAGCTTGACCTGTACTCAGTTTTTCTTGACAAAAAACATGTTTCCCACTAAAAATCTGTTTTTCCTTCATATCCAAATTAGTTTTCACCCCACATACTCAACTCTTGATGCTTCATTAATCTCTTACAGTCTATTACCTGCTGGGCACTACTGAAAACAGTCCCATGTATCTTCATCTTGTCTCTTCCTCCCAGCTTGTTCTCTAACAGCATTTCCTTTCCATCCACACTCCCACATTGTCATTTTTACTGCAGAGTCCCTCTAGACTTCCTTTCCATAGCAGAATTTAAATGGATCAATTCTTGTTCTTTAAAAACTTAACTTTCAAGACTAGCACAAAACTCTTAGCTACATTTGTTTCTTCATCGCGATGGTGTGCTAAAGGGGCTACAGAGCAAAGACAGCAAATGTGCAGTCAGTTGTTACCAAGATGGACTGGGCAGAGGTGAAGAGCTCAAATATTCAAGCACCTTTTCCTTTATGAAGGAAAAGAAGTGCCTGTATCCATCACTCAGGAAAAAAGCTTATGCTGAAAAGTTACTGACAGCTAACACTCCGCAACTGGATCCAAGTCCTCCAAATGCTAAATTGACCTAGTGCCTTGTGCCTTCACACTGCTCTAACAAACTTGGCAAAATAGTAATGTACCTTTAATATTTAAAAAAAGAAAAATAATTTAACTTTGATAGACTTTTGAACTAAAGTATATTTAATTTATTACCTGTGGATAAAAGTAGTGTGCAAAACTTTGGTCCCCACCAGAAAAAATCCTCTTTGCACAGTAGCACTCCTCACTGTCTGCAACGGGAATAAGAGAGGCAATTGTGAAAATATGAATTTGAGAAATAACTAAGACACTGCTATCAACACTCATTTAGAAAAAGGCTCCCTCGTTAGGTAACCTCGCTGAAGCAGATCTTTGCAACACAATACTTAATACCATCTTTAACTGCAGTAAAAGCTAACAGCTCTAAGTTTCAGGTCTAGTACTAATAAAAGACCTAACCCAACAGCACAAGTAAGCATGTATTTCCTACAGCAGAAATGGACATGAGAGCACAATGAAAACCAACTGGACAAAAGTGATTATAGCCCATATTTAGTTTTATATTGTCTTAACAAATCTTGAGATTTAAAGAACAGGAATCCAAGAAGTAAATATGCCAGAGGTTGCTTACCTGTGGTTATCGGGCACTGGGCGCTATAAGGAAGCCAGTTTCCTTTTACTGTGAAGGGACTTTTCCTATTACTGGTTGTTCCTGTACCTAATTGTCCATTACCTCCCAGTCCAAAAGAATAAATTCTTCCAGATGAAGGAACAAATGCAGTAGTGTGCTGCCTAGGGCAAACAAAATTCAGTAACAAAAACATAAGCATTTGTGCAAGCCAGCCTAAAAACTGTGTTAAACAGTATGTTAAAGGTGCTGTAAGTATCAGATACTCCACTTCTCTATTGGCAGCACCCTGCCACTGGCAATACTCCACTGCCATGGAAAAGGTCACAGAACTGAGATGCCAGGTTCTGCCTTGACCCCTTGCTTAGCCACAGTCTGACCTTTAGAGCTATCTCTAGACATTCAGAAATTTAAGTTTTGACTGGATTGGCTGCATCTCCTTTCCCCTCCTATCCTTCTCAAATCTAGATGTCCTCTCTCCTACCACAAGCCTGGGAAGAACCAACACTGAATGTACGTAAACTATTAAAAGGGAATAGGTCCATGCAATGTCAACAGAACTGCTAGAAAGACAGGCTTACATTTATTCCTTCTTTAGTGCAAATAAACTCTGCCCAGCTCTTAAGGAGTTACATTGCCTCTCTCATTTTGTCATCTTAGAATGCAATTCCTCGGACAAGAGCATTTTCATGTGTGCTGGGAATTTTTCCAATTTCTTGGATGCTATTATAACATGCAATAAAAAGTCAAGAGGAACTGAAGTGCTGTACAGTACCAAAAGAATTCACAAAACATGTTATGTTTCCAAATTTTATACTTAGCCTCAGCGATGCTCATGTACCTCCCCAAACACACCTGTTCTTTAACAGGAAATGATAAAGTGACAGCAATAAACAACACCATCACACTTCACACGGATTACTCGCTTTCATTTCAGAAAATCAGAGCCTCTCAAACAGTGTAGCTTCCTTTAGTTCTTCTGTTGAATGTTTGTTAAATCCCAGTAAGGTCTCTAAATATCTTTCATTAAAAGACTATCTTGCCTTCCCTAACCACAAAGGGTAAGAGGAAAAAAAAGGCACTTCAGACTGCAATACATATGAAGTTTTATACAAAATAGATTATAAGATTCATAGCGCTAGCACAGAACAGACCTTACCTGCCACAGGTGATCTGCGTGACAACACTCCCCATAAGTTCAAAAACTTTCCTTGGGTTTATCTCATGGCTGGTAGAGTTATGACCCAACTGACCATAGCCTCCAGCTCCAAATGTAAAAACCCCACCTTCCTAAACAAATAAATTATATTGCATTAAAATGGCAGCATCTCTCAGAACAAGAAACTTAACAGAAATAGGCATTAAGAAATCTCCTTGTCTGATGATTTTTGGAATTGTGGGGAGAGAAAAATATACAGGTATACAAAGACCCTGAGACACAGAAGGGTTACAAGTTAATTGCAGTTATGAAAGTGTTGGCACAGCTATCAAGTATTACCTTGTTCAAGTTAAATTGTGTTCCTGTATTATTATACAATAGTTCTGCCATTAACTTGTGTCATTAATAGATAACAACCTTCGCTTTCCCTCTTTTCCAGTTTTCTTGATGAACTACAACAGTATATAAACTCACATTATTAAAAATGGCTACTCTGGCTTTTAAATTCTGAATATAAATTTTAAAGCTGTTACCAAATAGGAAGCTACCCTCCTCAGGCAGATGATGCAGAGTATGACTGAAATAGTCAGCTTCATTATTTGAAAGCATGAAAAACCAGAAAATGTCAACATTGTCATAAGGTAAGTCATTTTTTAAAACTGTTTTTGATTAATTTCATCAAGAAATTAACCAAAAACTTTAATGAAAGAATGTTAAACCAGAAACACTGTCAGAAGTTACACAACTTACCTTACAACAACTTTGAAACTTTCCATTTTCAAATGCTTTGAAATCGTAAAGTGGTTTCTTTCAATTCTACTCTGCATCAGACTGGACCTCTGCTGGAAATCATCACTAAAATGGCAGCATCCGCTGAGAAAAACCAACAGCCTCATTCACTAAATCAGGATCACAAACAGTGACAGGTTTTTCTCAGTTTCAGAAGGACTCGAAGAATGCTCGCGTATACGCAGTAGCATCTACAAAAGGTATAAATCCAGACCCCTCCTTCTGCAAGGCCTATCACTGCAAGGGAAAATGGAGCTATACAAAAGGAATTGCAGAAATATTTACAGTAAATTCAGTCCACCAGCATTAAAGCAAGTCTGAAGTTAACTTCTATACATTAATTAAAAACCAAAATGAACCCCAAATATTTAGAATGTAAGTTACAGATTGCTGTTTCCTTTACATTCTATACTCCCTTACCCTCGTACAATACATCAATATCAACTTCAGGTTTACAAAGCTGCCACATCGTTTTCAGTCAAAGTGAGAGAATATTTTAGGAAAATTGAGTATAAAAAAAGCCTCATAAGTATGACCATATTTAGGCAGATCATATTTTTCAAAACAGCTTTTAACTTGCATTGTAAAATTTCTAACACAAAAAAAACAACCAAACAACCAACCAAAAACACACTAAAAAACCCAACACAACCAAAACCCCCATATCTTTTCCAGTAGTAAACAAGCACAAGTTGTGCTTTTTACTTCAGAAATAAAATAATAAAAATAGTTACTTTCAAAATTCTTATATCTTCTATAAGATTCTAAATTCAACAGATTCAGACATGAAATGGTTATCTAGTTGCCCAAATGTGGATCGGACAGAACTGTTTTCTACTGCTCTCAGGAGTAAGCTCAAAATACTCTGTTTATAAATAGATACTTTTTATTGAGAGCGATGAACAACAGGAAACGTCAAAACATTAATACATACTGATTTATACTGAAATTTTGAAGTCTAATCCAACTATCAAAACATAAAGAAAAGTACAGCAGTCCACTATTTAAAGATACACATGTGCATATTGTTTTACCCACCAAAAAAATAAAGGCACTTATCACTTGATGCTTGAAATACACTCATTTTAGTGATGAATAGTATAAGAAACAACACTAGCAATATGCATTCTGTGTTACTCCTGAAAGGTTAAAAAAAGACTCTAAATAATGCAGTTAGCCAAGTTATGTATAATGCAACATGGTACATTCCAGCTCTCTATTTTAACCAGTTCCTACATCTCTGTAGGAACATGCCAGGCTGACACAGCATACATGCTTTTTCTTCCTAAATCAGCCTTGAAAATAAATGACCAGCCTTTCAGAGAACCTCCCACTGTCATACTTATTAGGGGATTATGTAAATCTTCAATTTCTACTGGTTTGCCAGTAGTAAATAAATAGCTGCTGCGCAACAGTGGCTGGAGAGAGGAGTGACAATATGTGAAAGAAACAACTCTGTGGACATCAAGGTCTTGTGCTGGTTGAGCAGGTAGAGGAGACAGAAGTGAAACTGAGCCCAGGAAGAAGGTGGGGGGAAGGTGTTTTAATATTTTATTTTACACCTCATTACCTTACTCCAACTTTTGATTGGCAATACATGAATTTAATTTCTCTAAAGCAAGTCTGTTTTGCCTGAGATGTTAACTGGTGAATTATCTCTCCGTCCGTGTATCAACCCACAAGCCTTTCATTACATTTTCTCTTTCCTGTCCAGCTTAAGAGGGGAGTGACTGGAATGACTTGGTGGGTACCTGGCATCCAGACAAAGTCAGCCTACCACAACAGCTAACAGCGATTCACGAAGAAAACTTTAAACCACCTCACAGACCAATGCCCCCAACATTTAACTTAAATTCAAAGTTACCGTGGTCTGATTAGTGAGAATGCTGGAGGCATTACAGCCAGAAAACAGCTAATCTCTTTATGATACACTGATGTAAAATTTAGTATCTGCATAATTTTAATAATGCAACATACGCTGTCCTGTCAAACATACACTATTTTGTATGCTCAATTTCACCAAATCTGACAAAAAATTCAACTGATTAAGACCAATTTCTTGAATTTGCTAAGTTTTTTCAAGTATTTAACCATTCTTCCAGTGCTTCCTCAACTTCATCTAATAAACTGTGGAGAAATTTCATATTCAGTTAGCATCTTCTCCTGAAAACATTCTGGAGAAAAAAAATAAAAATCACAGCATAAACTTATCTTTAAATATTGTACCTTTGTAAGGGCAGCAGTGTGATCTTCTCCACAACATATATGAACAACCTTCTGACTTCTCAGTGACTTTAGCAGCGTAGGAACATACCTGTCTGAAAGGTTTAATACAGCAGTAGATCGCTTATTTTGAACACAAAAATCAAAATCCAAATAGTTTTGCTCATTTATTCTAATTTGGTTAAACAAGTCCTTTAAATTTCTTGGCTTGATGCAATCATTGTGACCGAGTTGATGTATATTTGAGATGGAAGCAGAAAAACTGCTATACTGAAATGTTTTGTAGCAAATAGTCTCATTTTCACTAGCATAGGATATGTCAACACACAGATCTGGAAATACAGAACGGTACATTAGAATGACCATTGGCCATAAGAAAAGAAAGCAACTAACAGGTGGTTTGAGTTATGCCCTTCATGTTTTTAAAAAGTGCTCCTGTAAGTTGGTATCAGTTGGTCATGGCTCAGTATTCCTTACACATATAATAGAGTGGAACCCAGAATAATTAGGAAGGACAACTAACTTCCCTCCATCGCCACAACAAATCAACTTTGTCATCCAGTTTCACAAAGGCATTTATTTTACAGGTTAATATCTTAACATTTCTTACAAAGAAGCACAGAATTGTCACAGTTGGAAAAGACCTCCAAGATCACCGTGTCCAACCATCAACACAAAAACCAAACAAACAAACCACCTCACCATCCCACTAAAGTATGTCCTAAAGTGCCCCATCTACACATTTTCTGAATACCTCCAGGGGCAGT
>JANIJG010017495.1:0-10378 GCA_024611175.1 Megaceryle torquata | reverse complement strand
GGGACTCCTTTCCGGGTGAAGCTTTGGGTCGCGCGACTCGACGCGGTGCTTTGAATACTTTCCACTCATAACACACACACACAAATTAAAAAAAAAGAAAAAGAAAGAATCATTCAGCCAAAAACAGGAAACACATGGCCTAGGGCAGCACCTCTGATTTGAGTACACCTGCTCTTAAAATGAGTCCCGCAGAAGATCTTGATTCCATTGCAGCAGCAGCTCTGTGAACTGAGGCATGGGCTGCAGCGTCTGCCTCTGGCTGTTCATCTCTCTCGGCGGTGTTTGGGGTACGTACGTTTTCCTCGCTGGGGAGAAACTCGTTCTGGATTGTTTGGGGATTGATTTATTATTATTTTTTTTTGGTCAGATATTAAGAACTTGGGAAAAAAAAAAAAAAGCCAAACCCCGCCAGCCGGCTCCCAAGTATAAATATTCATAGAGAAGATAAATGGCTTGTGGCTCCGAGCTGGATGAGGCGGCGCATCCTTAATATACTCCGAGTAGTCGGGCGGAGGGAGGAGGGGGATGAAAGATGCTGGATGAACAGAGCTGGTGATGGACAAAGTGTAGCTGTGGGACTGGAGCGCTCTGTCGGGTGTTCTCGTGGGGCATCCGTAGTGCTGAGCAAATAATTTAGGACCTGGTGTGGATTGGGGTACTTGAGATGAAGGTTCTTGGTGGATCATCTCGCTCTCTGCGTTACCGTCGCGGGTCAAGAGGTGCCAGCGGGCTGGGAGGTGATACCCAGGAAAGAAAATGTGTGTGAGGTGAGCGAGAAGGGACTGGCAATGGGGTGGTGCCTGGTTTTGGGGTGCCTGGAGAGCCCTGCTCAGCTGTGGGTGGTGTTGTGTGGACAGTGGGGTCCTGGATGAGTTGTAATCCCCCCCATACTATCTGCTTAGGGAGTCAGGACCACCCAGAACCACCAAACTCCTGAATCTTCTTCTCCCAGTCCATGGCAGCTTTGTCTGCTGCAAAACCAGTTTTCCTTGCAGGGAGCCTGTGCAAAAGCACCTGAGTGAGTCAGGCCCCCTGAGCAGAGCAGAGGGAGCTCTGACTAATCCCAACCCTCTTCTTGATGCCAGCTTGACATCTGCTGCTCTTCCCTGGGGAGGTGTGGCCCATGGGCCCTCTGCCACAGCATCTGTCTCATTGCTGCCTAGAAAATGAAGGGCTGGTCCGGGAAAGCAGGGACTTAGGCTCAGTGTCACTATGATACCTGCCTTTAAAATCCCCTCGGGGTTTCCTGTCCAGCTGGCACCACAAAAGTCCCACCAGCTCAATACCTGATGGGAGAGCTGCCCTGGACCTCATGCTGTGCTGGGACAGATCGTTCACCTTCCCCCAGCCCCTCCATCTGGGCTTCAACACAGATGGTTTGAGACCTCTCTGAAGGTCTGAGGACCTCTCTGAAGGTCTGTGGGCCTCTCAAGCTCTGACATCCCTCCTCCTGCAGCCTTGCTCCAGCCGAGTCATCTTCCCAGCAAAGGAGACGCTGCTCGCCAGGGCAGAGGGTTTTTCTAAGGTGACCTAAAAAGGGCTTTTCCGTTGGGTACTGAAGGAGGAACCCGACTGCTGCGCCTCAAAAACAGATGGTGCTGAGGAAGCACAGCATCCCTCTGCGTGTTCAGCCTGACAGTAAAAAAACCCCAAAAAACAAAACTGTAATCAAGATTTTTATCATCAAAACCAAAAAGTGTGGGGCGCCCAGGCAGGGGGAGCGCAGGGTTTCTGTGTGATGATGGCTGTGTCCTCATGGCTGCTTCGATGCTGAGGAGATGTAGTCCATGGGGACAGCTCAGAAATTCTTGTGTTTCATGCCATGGAGAGGGGAAAAAAATAAGCGCTGGCGCTCGGTTGGGATGGCGTCAGGGGGAGCGTTTGCTCTGTGGTTTTAACTGGAACTTTATGTGCTGCAAGAGAGGCGGAAACTGGGCTCATTTGGGTCTCCCCAGGCCTGGTCTTCTGGGGTAGCTCCCCCTCTTTTCTTGTTGTCTCTGGGTGAAGACTCACCCCAATGGAAAGAAGTCGTTAGGAAATGTGGGTGTGATACGGTTGGGACCCTTCCCTGCTGCCAGTGGCTGGCAGGAGCAATGAGCTGGCACCTCTCCCCACGCTCTTTCCTACACAAACAAACCTGTTTGCCCAGGGGTGTGGGCAAATATGAATCACTGCCTTGCAGCAGAAGACAGGAAAGGGTTTCTGGGAAGAAGATCCTCCCGTGTGCTCTCCAGGAAACCTGGGTGGTTGAGATGGTTTGGGATGCACGGGAGATGCTCACACCCCTCTTCTTAAGAGCACTAAGAAACACACTTGGGACCACCTTGACTAGAAGGACAACCTGGGATCCGCACCTGAGCCCACCTCCAGGAGCCTGCACGCCCTGCCATGTCTACAAGAAAAGTCCCACCAAAGATTTTTGGAGCTGAGGCGCTTGAGGGAGGTGGCTGCCATGACTTGCACCCAACCACAGGCTTTGGCCAGGAGCCACCGAGCATCACTTCCTTCTGGGCTGCAATGGTGTCACTGGGACTGCTCCAAGGTGGTCCCACTACTGACATCACCCTTCTCCCAGGACCAGCAGCTCCATTGGACTTGGACCACCAGTGCTTTCTCCTGCTTGAGGTAGCCCCACTCTACGAGGTGATGCTTCGCTGTGCTGACAGGTTGCCATTGTGCCAGTGGAAAGCCCAGGGCTTCAGATCAGGATTTGTCCATCACACGCAGCGGTGCCCAGCGTGGGAGAATGCTGATGCTGATGCAAATGGAGAGTTTCTTCAGCAGCTGGGGAGGAAGAGCAGCATAAGGCAACACTTCCCCTCCAGCTCCTGAGCCAGGCCCTTGACCCTCATCTGTCTGGGTCAAGGATGTGGGGCTGAGGACTGGGAATCACTGGGGATTCTGGGGACAGTCCTGTGGGGTGGTCATGGGGCAGAGCTGGCGCTGAGCCCCACTGTACCATGCGACTCGTGTCCCCACCGGCTGGCAGTCGCTGGTGCAGGATGTGGTGGGTAACCCAGAGCATGAAAACGCCTTTAGATAATCTGTTCAATTTTTGGCTGATTTCTCTCAGCCATCCAAAGCTGCCCCCAGTCCACAGATTACCAGGGTGGGGCCAATGCCGTCACTGGTGGCCGCGGCTCCGCGAGCATCTGCCCTCCTCCAGCAGAGCCGGTATGGGGAGGGAGAGCGGTCACTCCGAGCCACCCCCTCACCAAGTGCCTCTCCGCTCTCCTCCCAGGCGTGGGCAGCGGGGTGAGGGAGACGGTCCTGGGCACTCTGGGGAAGGCGACGATCTTGCGGATCCCCCCCGATCTCCAGCAGCTCACCCTGCGCTTCGGGTCGGCCGTCTGGAAACGGGACACGGAGGACCCGCAGAGGAAGCTTGTCCTGCTCAACTACATGAACGGCACCTACACCAACTACATGGAGGAAAGAACTCGCTTCCACAAGTCAAACTTCTCCCTGGAGATCCTGAACACCAGCCGGCAGGACAGGCAGCTCTACCAGTACATCGTCAACAAGGGGCCAGAGGAGAAGGTCTGGCCGATACAGCTGGAGGTGTTTGGTGAGACATGCTGCTTTGGGAGGACCATGCTGGATGTTCCCAGCCTCTTGTGGTGCTGGGAGCAGGTCTGGGAGGTGGGTGGTGGTCAAGGGAGATGCCCTCCCTGATATCAAGATGCTGCAGCAAGTCCAGGACACTCTTGTGGCCCCATCCTGGTGTGCCCAGGAGCTTTTGGGCGCCTGCAGAGTATGTCCTTCTAATGTCGTTTGCAGAGGGACCAGAACCAGACCAGTTTGTCTCCATCTCCTGGAGATTTAGGAGAGACCAGCAAGATTTCCCAACCAGGGGCCCCAGCAACGTTTACATCCCTCTCCAGACACAAACCTTTGCCCCTTCCCTCTGCCCTCCTCTCCAGAGCCGGTGTCTGATCCCAGCATTGAGATCCTCAACTGGGTGCTGGCCAACGGCAGCTGCACCATCACCCTCAACTGCACGGCGGAGCGAGGGGATCACGTCTCCTACAGCTGGGGCAGCCGGGACACCGGCCCATCGGGGTTTTGCTCCCACAATGGCAGCCTCCTGCACCTCTCCTACCCCCTGCAGAACACAAGCATCGCCTGCTTCTGCACCGCCAGCAACCCCGTCAGCAGCCGGGTTGGAACCTTCAACTCCTCTGAGTGCAGCTACGAGCAAGAGGGTAAGTCCTCAGTTGCTGACCTGTTTCTCTTCACCTTCCCACTCCTGCTCATGCTTTGTGAGGGGAACTTTCTCCACGCGGCTTTAGGTGGCCTCAAAGGAGCCCTTTTGCGAGAAAAGCGGCCGCTGCGTCACCTGCTCAGGGCTGCCCAGTTCTTCCAGTAAACGCCGCAGGTCCCATGGGGTCCCCTTTGCCTCCCTGGCCACCGTGCTCGCTGCGCTCGAGGCTCGTTTTAAATACACAAAGACTCGTACGCTGGGTGGTTTGGGGGAGGATGAAAAACCTCGGTGACGACTTCTGCCTTTGGAGGCTCTCAGGGTGAAAGTCACGCTCCCCACACCCTGGGATTTTTTTTTTATCACTCCCTCATGATGTGGGGGAGTTTTTCCGGGGCCAGGCAGTGAGCGTGGTGGTTGCCCCTTTCCCTTGAGGACCCAGGGAGGTGAAGTCAGACCTCTGCTGGGTCTCTTGCGGGGACCAGTGATGAGAAAACCTCCCCACAGGAAAGCGGACGGGTCTCTGCCCTAGGAAAGCGAGATGCTGACATGAGATGCTCCTCGGGGGGGGGGGGTGTGTGTGATCAAGCTTTTTTCTCACCCCCTTGCACAGTGGGTCACCCCTGCATGGTGTCACCATTAGTGGTCCAGGAGCAGGGCCACCCTGGGTGCCTCCCTGTGGTGGGAGCTCAGTGGGAGCTGCAGAGCTCTTCAGGACCCTCCTCCCAGGCACCTGCCATGCAAGGGTGTTGTACAAGGACCTCCCTAAAGCCACCAGAGACATTTTTAGGGCCATATCTGGCCTGCGGCTGTATTTTTTTTTTCGCTGACTGTTGCAGTCTCAAGGAGATTACAGAGAGGGCTTCGCTCGAGAGAAGAACTTCCTGCCCCTCGTTTCCTGTTCTACCAAAATAATCAGCCCAAAATTAGGCAACGAGATGAAGAAAGAATTTTCACAGCCTGCTCTGCTCTGCTCTGGGTGACTCTGGGCCCCAGGGCCGGCTGCTGACGCCCTCCCCTCTCTGCCCCCCATCCCAGGCAGCGCCAGGCTGAGTTTGGAGCAGCTGGTGGTGCTGGTGGTGGTGCCCATCGTCACAGTCATGATGCTCACCCTGGTCTTCATGGTCACCCGCTTGGCCATGCCCACCGGTGAGTGACGCAAGGGAGGGGGCCTGGGGCCGTTGCAGGTCCACGGATGGGGTGAGCCTTGCTGGGGGGACAGAAGCTGACTGTCTCCACATGCTCCTTGAGTTGGGGATCTGAGAACGGGTGCCAGAACTCCAGAGGTAGCCTCTCTAGGGCAAAGGAGAGGGTCCCTGCTCCCCTGGCAGGTCAGTGACTCTCTTATCGCCCCCCGCAGCAGCCCGGGAGACAGAGCACCACCAGCTTGCTGAGGACAGTGCCGTGCACACCATCTACTCCCAAGTGCAGCGGGTGGAGGTGAGCCACGACCAGCACGACCCCAGCCGGCCTCTGCACGTGGGGAAAAAATGCTCCTTTAATGATGGAGAAGCTCTTTTGGTGTCAGGACCCCAAGCGCTGCAGCTGGTGGGAACTGGGGGCATCACCCTGATGGGGATTCTTGGGGGGGTGTCTTGGGTGGTGGCAGCAGCACCCCCTTTGGGGTGGTGACCCAAAGGCCCAGTTTGCTGCTGAGTGCCTTCTCACTGGTCTGTGGCACCCTCTGATGGGTTTTGGCCACTGGGTGTCAACACAGCCCCACGGCTGGTGAGGGAGAGGGTGAAATTGTGGCTGGGGAGGGGACACGCATGACTGGGGTGGCTGTGGGCTTCCCGAGGTTCCCCGTCCCTGCTGGTCCAGGAGTCAGCCTGTTCACCATTAATTTGGGACTTTCTGGGAATAAGGCTGGGTGCTCAGCACCCAGCATTCCAGGTTGGCTTTGGGGACAGCGTGTGTGTTTTTTGCCCCATCCCTGTGTCCTGCTCAACATAAACTGGGGAAGAAATGTCAGGTCCACGTAGGGTGGAGGAAGGGAAGGCGTAGGGTGGTGAGCTGCCTGTGGCTGCTCATCCCTCCCTCTCCCTGCAGAAGCAGAAAAGGCCCCCCACCACCGAGCACCCCTCCTGCACCACCATCTACGCCGCAGCCACTGGCCTGCCCCTGGACACGGCCCCGACCCCTGGCAGAGCCCCACAGTCCCCAGAGCTGCCCACCCAACAGGGCCACCCATCCCTCTTGCAGGTAAGGGTTGCTACCCCACTCTGTCCTCACCCTGGCTGGGCATCACCCTGGGGCAACCTGCAGCTCCCTCACCCCAGCTCCGGCACCTCACTGACCCCTTTGCTTCCCTGCTCTTTGCCACAGAGCCCTGACGAGGAGCCCATGACAGTTTATGCCAGCGTCTCGCTGCCTGTGGCCTGAGCCTCTCTGGCACATGCCCACCCCCACCGCGGCTGAGCTGGGGCTGCAACAACGGCTGTGGAGACGAGGGATGGAGGAGAAGAGAGTGGGGCTGAAGCAAGGCAAGAAACCTTCCCAGACTAAGGGGTGGTTGGCAAGGTGCTGAAGTGCTGGGAGAGGGTAAAGGGGCTCTGGATACGACCCCGCAGATGGGTGTGAGTGATGGAGAGAGAGAATTGGCACCTCGGAGGAGAAGGGTCAGCCTGTCAGCAACGTGGTGCAGCCCCAGAGGAGGTTTGCACCCTGACCTTGTCCCTACCCTGCGGGGTCTCATCCTGCGGCCCCAGATTTGCCACTTGGAGACCCCCAGCTCGTGGCAGCCGCTGCCACCGGTGACTCATAGGGACGCGGCTTCAGTGACAGCGGGGGAAAATCAGAAGGGATTCTTTTGGTCTTTTTGACTTCTGCCCTGCAACTGGTTACGAAACGGATGGAGTTTTGCAACCCTCTTGGGGCTGAGCCCAGCCCCAGCCTGACCACCCTGCACCAGGGGCAGTGGCAGCCATTGCCCATGCCCGGGGAAGCAGCCGTGTCCCACCGCACTTTTCTGTCCCCATCCTTTCCCACTGACAACTACAGGAACACACGAGGATCTTCCAGGTGGACGATTTCAAACGGAATTTCTGGCTGAGAGGGGGAGGCACCCTCTGCCCATGGCTCGGCCACCCCCTGCCCGTGGCCTGGCCATCTCCGGGCCCACAACCACTCCAGCCTCCCTACAGAACCACCTAAGGTGGGGATGCTGGAGGTGGCCTGGATGAAGGACCAGGATTGGAAAAATCTTTCCAACCCACCCCCAGTTCGAGCTATTTTATAATCCCAACATATCTCAGCTTGTACAACAGGTCTGATCTCGTGCGCTGCTGCTGCTGCTGCTAAGGGAAAGGAAAATAAATGTCTAATAAAGCCTTTTGGAAAGGTTTGCTGGAGGAATGTGTCAGGGGCTGCATCACAGTTTGGGGAGGAAGAGAAATCAGAGCTTGTAAATCCCCAGCTTCCTTCTCTTACAACAGAAAATCAGCTGAGCTGCTTCCTTGGAAAAGTCTGGCTGCAAAGCACCCGTTTCCCCTGGGAGCGTGGGCAGGTCTGGGGAGGGTCTAGGTCGTGTTTGTCCTTGTGCCTCCTAAATGGTGTAAAAGCCCAAAGAGTTCAACTTCAAATTCCACTATTGCCATGGCAGAGGAGCACCGAGCCATAGACATCTGGGAAGAGCCCGGTGGAAAAGGACCTGGTTTGGTGGTGCCCTGGCAGTGCTGGGGGAGCGGTTGGACTCCATGAGCTCAGACGTCTCTGCCACCAAAACCATTCTGTGATTCCATGATTCGCCTCCCTCTCAGCTCCCAGGTCACAGTTGGAGGCCAAAAAGGGGGTTCTGGGGTTGGCTCAGACCACAGGGTGTCTCTTTGTCCTTCTTATCTCCTCCTCCCCCTGGCCCCACGAGGCTGTTGTGAAAAAAGGAGCCGGTTTTAGAAATTCAGCCACATTGAAGTTTCGTTTTTGAGCAACACTGCCGGTCCCCATGCGGATGTGTCCCCCCCCACACCCAGCACCCGTGCTGCACCCAAGGGTGGCAGCAGCCCCGGCTCCCTCGCTGGTGGGGAGAGGAACTGGGCTTGTTTTAAAGCCTGACATCCCCGGCTTGTTCAGTGCATTTCCCCCACCTGAATTTCACTCTGACACCAGTGTCACGCTGCTTCCCAGAATAAACTGAATTAGGGAAGTGGCTGCTTTGTCTTTCAGCTCTCCCATCTCCTGGGGGGTTGGGGGGGATGGAGAGTTTGGATCTCAACATCCCTTAGGAAGGGATCAGTCATGGACATCAGTCCATGGGCACCAGTGTGTGCTCCCGGGTGCTGCTTCTTGATGGTCTCCACACTACCTCTCTCAGGGCTGTTTCCCATCAGGGAGCTGGGATGTTTGTCACAGAGGTCACGATGATGCTTTGTCCCAGCTGCCACACTCCTCTTGGCTTGGAAATTAAATTTTTCATCATGCACGGTGGGTTTTGCTGTTGGTAAACCCACTTCTGGTTCCACCTGATATCACTGTGGTGGTACCGGCTGTGGGATGAAGCACAGTTATCTCCACCCATCATGGGAGGAAAAACTACGTTTGCGCTTGCGTCTTCCTCTTTGCTGCAGAACCCTGACAACCTCTAGTAGATGCTCCACACAGAGAGCCACTCTTCATGTGCCGCGGGTCGATGGACGTGTTTTGGTACCTGCCACTCACCCTCCTCCTCCTCCAGCGAGCGAGTAAGTACAAGGTGCTTGTTCTCCCTTGGTGGTGGAGCCCATGGGGGGCTCAGTGTGGTTTTAAGGGACACCCAGGAGAGTGGGGACAGTGGAGGGACTGGTGGTGCCAGGTGCAGCTCTGCGGGGATGGAGTTTGTGCCAAGGATGTTGGGCAAACCAGGGTGAAAGTTGCTCAGCATGACCCAGTGCTGGCCCCTTGCTCTTGTGTGGCGTCCACTCCGCTAATGAGTGAACACGTCAGTCACTGTCCAGTGCCAGAGCTGAGACCTGACGTGTTCACTCGTTAGCAGTGACAGCCACCATCCAGCTGCTGCCAGATGTGCACCTCCCAGCGAGTTTGCTGTTCTCAGAGTCCTTTTGGAGTCTTCCTTGCCCCTTTGGCTTTGTTGTGGGGTATTTAGGGGCTGTTTGGAACAGGAGACACTTTCTGCCCCTTTTCAGGCAAGAAGAAACAGCCAGAGCCACTGGCTCTGCCCAGACCCCCTCCCCACAGCCTCGGGAAGGGTTTCATTGCTGGATGAGTCCCACCACTGTATTTATCTCCAGTTCAGCAGAATTTCCTCTGGTGAATTTATCTCCCCAGACAGTTTTTCCCTCCAGTGTGGTCGGACATGCCTGGTCCTGGTGTCCTGGAGGCACCCCCATTGGGATCAGGCAGGCAGGCTCCATGGAGCTCTGCGGAGAGGTCACAACCTTGGGGTCTGGCTGCCCAGCTGAGTTAGAATCAGTTCCCTTCCCAGAAACTGGGGAGAAAACCTCCGCCCCCAGCCCAGACTGGGAAGCACTGGTTTTTAAAATGGAAAGTAGGCAAAATAAGAGGGAAACATCATCTTCCTTCTCAGAAGAGGGGAGAAGCAGCTGCACAAGTGGGGAAGAGGCCACCATTTTTTTCACCTGCTCACGTAAGTGAGCTTGGCCTTTCAGTCTGGTCATAGAATGGAACTTGCCTGACCTTTCTGAGCTGCTGCAAACTCCTCCTTGCACTTTCTACTTGCACCTCAGGGCTCTGTCCCTTGCACCCCCTTTGCACATGGGAAGCAGTGTGGGTGTGCTGTAGCTGGAGGGGAACTTGGTGCCACTCACCTCATGAACTGTGGGGGCATGTGAAAGCCCAGGTCCTCCAGAGGGACCTCAGCCCAGAGCTGCAGAGGGGATTAGTTTGTTTACAATAAAAAGGAATCCCCTGATCCCAGCGGTCAGCCCAGGGTGGAGTGGTTCCTTGGTGCTCTTCACAACCCGCGTTGGTGATACGGTGAGCACAGGAGAGACAGGGGCGTGTTGCAGGGGGACAGAGGAGGACATGGAGATGCTGGGAGGGCTGGAACCCCTCTGCTGGGAGCCAGGCTGGAAAAGCTTGGGGGGGTTCAGCCTGCAGAGGAGAAGGCTCTGGGGAGACCTTCTGGTTGTCTTTTAGTAACTGGGGGTGGACTTTGGAGCAGGGGCTGTTGGGCCAGGCCCAGGGGGGATGGGTTTGAACTCCAAGAGGGGGATTGAGAGCAGA
>JANIJG010017494.1:0-12217 GCA_024611175.1 Megaceryle torquata | reverse complement strand
CCCCCTTTAAACTAGGCAAGAAAGAACTTTCACATTGTGAGGGCTAAAAGCAGAGAAGAAAAAGAGCAGCCCAATTGTGCCTTATGGGAACATATGCACCTGTGATTTTTATGTGTGGGGTTTTAATTTTTAATTTTTTTTTAAAGTTTGAACAGTATAGTACTCAAGACATAAAATCTAGCATCCTCTTGAGCATATATGCTCTGTGACAGACAGGATAATTTCACCAAATGAGTCAGACTGAAGTAGTCCCTCTTTTTATTTGAGTGGAAATGTCATATTATCTATCTGTAATACTTCACTAAATTTAAAGTTGGGAGCAGGATTTTATGTGGCTTCTTGAGTTCAAAATGATAATGGAAAGTAATAATGGAGAAAGGACATGATGGACAAAATGAAAGGGAGGTCAGGCATCTGCATAAAAGTGTGGAGAGGGCCAGACAGAAGAAAAAAGAGCGAGGTCTTAGAGCAAGGAAAGATGCAAGGAAAGGTAAGACATCACAATGCTGTCTGTCATAGCTTTCTTTTCCTTCTCTAATAAATTACGTATGATATCTTTACAAACTGACTATATCACAAAATGAAACAAATCACTGTTTTTATCATATTCTCATTGAAGGAGATTGGGTGAATGACCAGAGACATGGCTATGGAGAGTACACATATGCAAATGGAGACACCTATACTGGAGAATGGTTTAACCACAACAGGTTTGTTTAGTTCTTACAGTCACCCAATGGCATTAAAACGCAAAGATTATTTCCATAGTGTGGCTGACTGCAGCAAATTAAGTGCAACTGGATGACCTTAGCAATTTAGTCCAATTTGAGTAATTTCAGCTGTTTAAATGATACTAGTTTAATACCTTAAGTGTAACAACATTAAGTCTTAATACTCAGTCATATAAAGAAAAATTCTTATTTTCTTCTTAGGCATGGGCAAGGTATATATGTCTATAAAGACACAGGATCTAAGTATGTTGGTGGCTGGGTACATGGAAACCAGGAAGGAGAAGCTGAACTTATACACCTAAACCATAGATTTAAGGGCAAGTTTTTGAATGGAAATGTAAGTGTGTTGAAAAACTCTCTAATAATCCAATCAATTAGCATGGAATTGCTTTAATATGATCCATTTCCACTTAAAATAAGAAGCAAGACTCCTGTTCTTTTGTAGTTTTTCTTGTAGTATAGACATAACATCTGAAACTGAATTAATCTGTAGGACAGAATGCCAAGTTTCTCTGCAACTTAGCATTCAAACTGTATTGTTGTTGATTATTTTATTAATTTTGTAGTAAAGCAGATTTTACATTTGTGTGCTTAGACTACATTAACTTTATAGTTCTGATGGGGTTTTTGTATCTTTGTGCAGCCTGTAGGTCGTGGCAAATACGTCTTTGATATTGGATGTGAACAGCATGGTGAATACCTACAGTCAGAGCAGGTAAAAGAAATAGTGAAAATTATAATGAATAGCAGAGAACTCATTAAATCAAAACTGTTGTTGAGTAATCTATAAAATGCTTTATATATACTGATGTTTAAATACTTCTAACCAGTTAAATAAAGGGTAGAAACCCATGCGTTCTTAAGAACTAAAATAAGTTTAATTTTACTTTTTCTCTACTGTGTAAGCTTTGATAAATATGAGGTGTGATTTTTGCACTACATGCAGACAGGAGTCCTTTCTGCTTAAAGATTAGTAGAATCAGGACCTGCCCAAAACATTCAAAGTTTCAAACCACAGAAGAATGCAAATATATTTGTCTGTACATTTAGCCTGTGTTCCACTTTGTTCTGAACACCAGAAAACAATGAAAAATATTTAATCTTCTATTTCTGAAATGCTTCATGCTATGAGTGCAAATGGTGATTTTCAAGCAAATTTGTGCTTTGGAAATATTGTCCCATTGTTGTTCTGGTCCTGTTAGGAGCTCAGTATCCACAGTCCCTAATAACAGGAGGGAGAGGCTGAGGTCTGAGCCAGTTTTCCCTTGTCCTTCATGCATGAATATTTTGAAATATTTTTGATTAATATGGTGCAAAATACCTATAGAAATAAGAAATATACCTTAATATTACTGGTTTTGTTTCAAGAAAATATGCCACAGTTTAGCTTAGAGTCTGCTATTTCTGTGGTCTGATGCATTAGTTCCCATTATGTGCTCTTTGTAAATTCCCCAATGCAGCAATTGTTTCATAAGACAAAGACGAAATAATAATAAATTCCTATTGTTAATGATAGAGATTTGTAAAACATGGAGAACGTTTTGCTTTTCTGCTAAAAGCAAGAAATCCTCAAATTAAATATTGAATTCTTATAAGCATCCAAAATGTTGTATATCTAGTGCCCTCAGTTCAGCTGGGAATTGTTGGATGTGCTGATTTTGGAGTATTAGGCCGTTGATGTGAGAATTTAAACATGAGTTTAAGAACCTAAGGTTAAGCACTCAGTTTCTGAAAATCATTACTCTCAGGAACGATGTCTTCTTGTGAATACTGTAGGGACTGTGTAAAGCAAGGTATAGTGCTGTCACAAAAGTAAGATGAAATTTTTCCTCTTTAATTTAGTTGATGTAATTGCAATACAAGGCCCATTAAAAATAAATAATAAAAAAAGTAGCTTGCAATACAGGTAATGACCCCATTTCTAAGATTCCTTCATATTTGGATAAAACAAAGCATGATTTTTTAAAATTTAAACAATTATTTTCAAATTTCAAAACCATAAGCTTTGTGCAGTACCTTACTGCTTCATAGATCCTTTCCAAGGTCTTCCCTAAGCAGAGACTGAGGCAGAAAGAGCTGTTTTTGCCACTCTGTTTCTGTGTGAGATAGACAGTGCAGCATCTACCAGACAGAACATCAGCTATAACTTGCCACTGTTATATTATAGACAGTCACAGCCATTCTGTTTAAAGGAGAGACAAAATTTTACCTTAAAAAAAGCAAGCTGGCAAAAATTGATTATTAGTAATAGTCAATTAACTTCATCAAGGTTCAAAGTGTAGTTCACTTCCAAGATTTGTGGCTGCTGAAGTTCCTCCACCTATAAATATTGTAAAAGGCCATGCCATTGCCATTTTGAGCCCAGAAAAAGAGGTTTTAGTACTCAAAACAATCATCTTAGTTATTCCCTTAATACCAGTAAAATGAGATGCTGGATTTCATGGGTTATCTTCTAGGATAAAGGAGAAGGAGAAGAAGAGGAGGAACCCTCATTGCTTGTTGAACCAAAATGGAAAGCATCAGAAATTACCAAATTAACTCTCTGGACTCCCCATGGGGAAAATTCAGCTTCTCCCGGAGAAGCCTCACTAGGAGCAGTGACAGCAGAAGAAGCTGTGGAAGAAAAAGCAGAAGCAGGAGCTGTGGAAGAAAAAGCAGAAGCAGAAGCAGTAGCTGAAGAGGAGAAAATACCATCAATTGCAGGTTTGTTAAGCAGGACAGCTGGAAACTCCACGCCTTTACTATCCCCTGAAACTGTATTTCTCACATTTAACATCAAGTGGTGTGAGAGGGTTTTTGTATTTGCTGCCTTTTTTTTTTTTTTTTTTTTTTTCCCTTATAATTTACAAGATATTGAATGTTAGGAACTTCCGAGTCTGTTCATAAACTGCACAATATATACATATCTGCTTTATCTTACACAGCATTTTGAAATAGAACTGTCTTGGGAAGCCAGTGAATCACTTCAGTGTATTTTGTGGCTTGTTATATAAAACTGATTATAAACAGTTACAGAAGATTTTGTGGGATTTCTCATGTGAATAAAACCTGCAGAATTCAGTAGGAGCTATTAGCTACTGCTGCATGAAAACAATGTCTGAGTGCAAATCTATAAAATTAATTTTCTTCAGTATTTCTAATTTCTCATATTTCAGTCACTGATGAGTCTGCTGAGGGTAGGGATGATGAGCCTTCTCTTCAAGAAGTATCCAGTGAAGTTATTAACCCAGGACAGGATGAACAAGAGGATGATAAGGGAAGTAGAGAGGAAGAAGAAAACAAAGATCAGGAGGATCAAGGTGAGGTATGGGGCATGTATGCTTATTCTTCAATTAACAATCAGGGTTTGAAATTTTGTATGTCCATCAGCTGAAGTCATGCTGCTGCTAAGAAGTCCTTTATCAAGCTGAAGAGACCATGGGAATCTCTACCTTTCATAAGGGGGCAGTCTCTGTAGATATGAACTCGTTTTGAGTAACCATGTTCATATACTGTAACAGTACAAGTTAGAACTGACACTTCTGTGTATCATTATCTATGCATGTACAGTTGACCGCACATTCAGAGATGAGTTTTTAAGTGATTTCATTTTCAAAGTTGGTTGTTTTTTTGTGGTGGTTTTTTTTTTGTTTGGTTGGTTTTTTGTGTTTTTTTTTTTTGTACAAAAAAAAGAGAAATAAGGTTTCAGACCCTGGGAAATTCAGGGGGTTTTGAGCACTCCACTTTCTTCTCAAGAATGGCATTGTGTATTCTTATTCTTTTAACTGAAGTTAAAAAGCAGGCAAAAAAAATCTAAAGAAACAACTTTTAGCTATTGTTATGCATTATGGTTTGAACAGTCTCTGGCTGATTTGTTTCTCCTACAAACCAAAGAGTTTTGGAAATTAGAAACTCAGGTTTTCTTTCAGGTGGTTTAGAAGCCTGTTTTAAATATAAAATTACTAAGAAGCAACCAAAGGATGCATCTGTTCTTACTCATATTTACCCTGTTGGCCTCCACCCAATTGTGTTGTGTTTCAGTGCTAACATCTACACACTTGTATACCTGATGTATAAAGACATAAGATAAATGTTTATAAACAGTCTGTTTTAAAATAAATCAAAACAAAGCACCATCCATTGGGATCAGAAAGACTGTTAAACCATGTGAAAATGCCTGGAGGTATACACTAAGCATTTAGGTCAGCTGTTGGAATTTTTGTTTATTTGCTCTCATTTTTTACCTATCATCTCTGAAGCTGTTGTTCTGCTTCAGGTCAAACAAGGCAGCTAGCTAATCTAGTGTGTAGGACTGACATCTTACAGGATCTCTGGGCTTGGATCGGATCCAGTAGAAATCTCAGCAGGTTTCCTGCATAGTTCTGCTTTGGATTTGGCACAAGTTTATTGAGCCTACTTGGTCTCAAAGTTTCTTGGACTCAGATAACCATTGTGACTAAACTTGATTCTAATAAATTTTCTGGCCTACTACAATGAACCAGTTCTGCTATGCCCATTGATTTTTGTAGGGTATTTTTTTAAAGAACAAATGGACCCAAGTACCTGTTAGAGACAGCATAGGTGCAGATACCAATGCATGCAAACATAGAAATGTGATAGATGTTCTCAAAGTTTCTTCCAGCTTTTCATTTCTAGAATGGAAGAGCTGGATGATTTTATACATTTTTCAGCACAGATCTATATCCATAATTAATTAGGCAACATATTGTATCCTTGTCTTTATGTTTAGCAAGATTAAATTATAGTAAGAGGAAGTTATTTGGAGAAAATACGCATACTGTGAAGAGCAGATGTAACAAAATCTGTTTTCTTGCAGCCTTATATTCTCTGTCCCATCACCATAATTTTTTTTTTTTTTCCTACACAGGAATTCCATCCTTCTTTCTCCACATTTCTAAGATAGACATTGTCTAAATAGGAGACATTCATTGTCGATTCCAGAGTTACTTATGGGCTGGCCAGCAGTCAATATGTGTGTAACCAAGCCTGTTTGGCAGCTGACAAATGACATATAACTGTTAAATTGAAATATTGGCAGTGAAAGGCAGTGGGGAAGGAGGTCCAAGGTAGAAAACCTAGCCCTAGAATTATGTTTTAGTTTACTAGGATTACTTTCCACTATTTTTGTAATAAAATGCATTTCAATGTCCTGCCTTTCATTTGCCTCCACAGGAACTACTAGTTTAGAGGATAAGGAGGATGAATCAAAGGAAGCAGAGTAATTGAATACAACTAAAGACAAAGAACCAAAATAAAGGAAATCTCAAGAGTCTATCTTTTATTATGGTAAACCAGCAACATTTTTATTAATGAAAGGCTGAGTTAAGATACTTTGAATAAACTTTTATCACAGAATCACAGAATTATTGAGGCTGGAGAAGACCTCTGAGATCATTGAGTCCGGCCTATGACCTAACACCATGACATCAGCTGGAAATCAGGCCCAATAGCTCATCAGCATTTGTGTTGCACAGTCCCACGCTGTTGGAGGAGAGTTTCTGCCTTTCACCATCACCCACACAAATTACCAAAAGCTGTCCTTGCTGTATTCCAATCTCCCAGCTGAAAAGGCATCCTTACACAGCAGACAAAGAACAGCCCAGCACCCCCTAATCAGCAGGCAGTTAACTACTGAACATGCATCTCCTTTTAAATCAAGAACTTGTCAGTCAGGAAGCATCCATCAGGAGACAGCAACTGAAGAAGCCCACTAGAAGCTACCAGAATCAGATGCCATTATATTAATAGTAAGTTAAAAGTACAGGTCAATGCAGAGCTGCACAAAGTATTGTACAAGTGCTAAGTGCCACAGACAGATCTTTTCTCCTCTATTTGCTCCTGCAGGTGAATAAAGTAACTGGTTTTGGCCCAAGTGGGATAAGAGATGTACTGATACTACTGAAACAAGACCACTGAAATTTCAGTTTAGGGGCAAAAGGGAAAGCATAATAACAAGTTCCTTTTCTTGACAACTCACAGTTTCATCAACGGTATGCCCAGGAGTTTGAAGGGTTTGAAAATAGATTAACAGAAAGTAGAGATAAAGAAACAAGTCACATAACTAGAGATTATTCCTTCCTGCATTTTTTTCTCTGATCAGAAGTGTCAGAGTGAGAAAATTCTCTAGCATCCTCCTATCTTAAATATAATTTTCTTTGCAATTTCTTGTCACACCGATTGTGACTTTAGTGAGCATTTTTAAAGGTGGTTATCTTTTCCTCTTTTTGCTTTCTTTGGCAGAGAAGGGCTGCATTTCCATTATTACTGTAGCTAGATCAAAGCAAACATTGCTTGGTAATGTTGGGATTTTTATCTTTTCTTAAAAAAAAAAACTAAACTTTTTTTTCTTGCTACTTTTATTATATTCTACTGTAAAATTGAGAAATATTTGCAGAGTATTTGAGATTACTGTCTACCCTGCAGCAGCCAATACTCTCTATTAGTACATGAGTGACCTCCAGTGGTCTACCTGCAAAAAGTGCATTCTGTCTGGAGTACAATAAAGAACAGCTAAGAACATCTGGAAGGCTCTGGTGTGGTAAAAAGTGCTCCCAAGAAGACGTCTTGCTCCTTTTGGAAACCACTGGTGCTTTTGTCACTGCATTTTCTAGAAATACCTTAAGGATAATTTGGAAACTAGTTAATAGTAGTTCCTTCATCACTGTCTTGTAGAGGAGGAACTTGTGCCAAAGCTTGTTGCACAAAGGTATGCAGGTCTCTATCACCCTCTGCCTCTTGATTTCAGTAATGAAGAGACCATTTTAGATAGCTTTAAACCAGTTATTTTTCACATCACTTCCTAAGAAAACAAACAAACAAACCAACCCCCACAAAAACAACAAAACAAAAAACCCCAAACAAACAAAACCAAAACCAAACCAAAACAACAAACCAACCAAACAAACAACACCAAACAAACCAAAAAACCCCAAGATATTTACTGAACAGAAGTATATGATGTTGAACTTCAGGCTTTGAATCTTTCCCTCCAACTTTTCATCCTTGGGTTATCACTCTGGTGTCCAAAGTGTACTTCAAAGTTGGTACAAGTATTATTTAAAACTATTAGACTATTTTAACTAAAACATCTAATATTGGTTTAGGTGCCCAGCTTTTTGCTTTTAGATCATAGAATCACAGAATAGTTTGGGTTGAAAGGGACCTTTAAAGATCCTCTAGCTCACCTCCCCTGCCGTGAGCAGAGACATCTTTCAGTAGATCAGTAGGTTTCTTGCAGCTCCAGCTAACTTAACCTTGGTATATTAACAACATATAAGGCATTATGAGTTGGAGGTTAAGAGTCAGGTAATTCACCATATAAAGCACCATATATATGAAAAATGGTGCTACAAGTATCTATGCTCCACATGTCATAGAAAAACATCAGGAGACTATCACATCTGACTTGCAGAGCTACCTCTGTAGAGACAGGACTTTTTACACAGTTGACAAGCTGGTCACAAGAGTTTGTTGCAGCTAAACGAGGCATCTTGGCTTCTCAAGTTCTTCGCACACCAAGAAGGTCTTGGACTGCACCTATTTCCACCTGAAGATGCAAATGTTTTAAAAGCCTCCAGAGAGAGGTCCATTTTACATTCACAGATGAAAAGGAACAAAGATCTGTTTGAACTGTTTCAACAAACAGACCTTCCTCTCTTTCCTCCGTGCTAAGAAAATTCATACTATTTTCCAGAGCACTATGATCGATGTGTGCAAGATATAGGAAACATCCCTTCTGTCACATTTTATGACTTCTCACTTCCTGCAAGTTTGAGGGACTACAGGAAGGAAATCTTTCAGTATCGGGGTCTTTTCTCTCCTAAAAAGACTTCACATGCAATGGAACATTAATTGTTCCTCTTTTTCTAGGAGGCTTGTGATGGAATAGTTCCAGTAGGCTGTCTTTTTTTTACCCCCTTCAAAGGCCAATAAATTTACTATAGAGTGCAAGGTAGGTTGTTCTAAAATGGCCATGTTCAGCCATGTTCAAACATGTTCAGCCTGGGGACTTTTACCAATTTAGAAATAATGTCAAAACTCAAAGCTTAGGGGAAGAAAACAGGCTAAGGATGCATTAAATTGCTTTTATAATTGATTCAACAACTTCCTCACATATGTACCTGTCATGTTTTAACCCCAGTAGACAGCTAAGCCCCACACAATAGGATGGGAGAGACAATCAGAGAGGTCCTCCTTCTTCCTTCAGCTTTTATTGCTGAGCACAACATCATACTGTCTGTGATATCTCTGAATGACTCTCTAGAGTTTTTTTTAAATAGCATGGTTACTATCATGTTCTTGAGGAGTTTCTGAACCATCCTCAAGTACTGTGATGTACCAGATGTTTTTTAACTGAATACCACAGTGTGTAGTAAATTAACAACTTCCTGACACAAGTTCTGTGAGACCACAAAACCCCACTTCTTAAGTACGATTAGTTTGCTGTTTTGTGTAATGACTGATGCTTGGGCAAGATTCTTTTGAATAAGATGGTACTAGATAAGAGGTTGTATTTCCATTCTGTATATTATTTATCCAGCTTTCTAGACCCCATGTGGCAAGAGAAATCTGGCAGAAAAACTGGGAAATGATATCTTAGTAATCAGACTGATTCAGGGGCAACTGAGATTTAAAAGACAGAAATAAAATCATTGTGTTTTAAAAGTGTTCTGTCAAAATTGGATTAATGAATTTTCATAAACAAGTTTGCAACAGAAATTCCTGCTGTGAATTAGAAACCATACATATATTAGTATCATCTCTTTCTATTTGCTCCCTACCCCCAGTAGTATCTGAACACCAAAATGCTACAGATTTTGTCCCTGGCTTTTGAAACACTTAATTACTCAAATAGTTCCATTAAGGAGGCACTTTCAGGTGGATCAGGTTTAATGCTTTTAACAATATTGTTTTGTTTTTATTCTTTCCATCTGTAGAGGTAGGAAATGCTGCCTCATTTGTGCCCTCATTGCGAACCCAGGAAGCTCAGGGAGATCCCATTTGGCAGTTTTGCACAGTTTTTCTCCAAGTTCTTTTTCTAACTAGGTATTAGAATAAAAAGACCCAAAGTTCTCTCCAGATCCTTTGTGATCTCCACAAAAAGCTGGACTGTAAAGTTCAAAGATTCATTCGCTCTTTCCTGGTCCCCCTTCAAAGCTTTCATGCTGTTCTTGAGTCCAAAGAGTCATGAACATTTTAATTTTTAATCTCTCATTAAAGAAAGCACTGAAAGATCAAGACCAGACTCATACATTCTTCTGAACTCACAATACAGCTGCATACAGTCTTTTAAAAATATTTCCTTTTATTTTGGAGCATTTCAACAACAAAGGTCTCAGGAGATGCTCAAAAACCTACTCATCTGTTTTACTCCTCATCTGATGATTTAAAAATGTGCAACATTGATTAGAAATAACCACTGTTCTGAGTGGTTAGAAATGCACATCCACCTTGCACCTGCATCAGTGCTGGCACAAGGTAAAAAGATTTGGAAAAATCAGGAACAAAAACATACACAGCATCTTTTAGTCTTGCTTTTCAGAAGAACAGGACTCAATTGTCTCTGCAAGCAATTCTGCCTAAAAGTAGTCCCAGACCTTTTTATAAATTTCTATGCTATTATTCTTCCAAAGGGTATGGAAGAAGCATTTTTGTTTGCAAAAATGCTGCTCCTCCTCCCATCCCATAATCACATCAGATATTATTCAGTCACGTAAATCTGAGGTTGTCTTTTCCCACAAGGTGTCCCCACAGATTAACTTCCTTGTAGGTCTTTATCAAAATAATTTATATTTTCAGTTTTTAAGATATAAACAAAACATTCAGATTCTCTAGATAGTACTAAAAGCATCTATTAAGGTACATAACTTTTAATGCAATACTTCTAGTTAAAGAGAATTACCGTGGAGTAAAGCAACATCTATTTTTTGAAGTTGCATAAAAAAATCAAGAAACCTGAAAAGAATTTCCCATTTCTTTTGCTTACTAGAAAAACAACTTTGAAGCTTCCAAGGACATTTTCTTCATTTTACCTGTGTTCAGTAATTAGTTTTATATTATGATCACGCCACGTTAGGGATTCTCTCTCCCCCCTAAGCATTAGATTTTACAACTAAGAACTCTTGTATGTTAAAGATATCATTTCAGCCCTGATCCTAAATGTGTTCTTTGGAGGTTAACCTGTGTTCATATGGTGCCTGGGAAAGCCAAAAGCAGGGGTCTTGTCAGTAGCAGAGGTTGTCCTTAATCTTTCATTATTAAGACTGAGATACAGTTTCTGTGGCTTGCTATTTCTGCTGCCTAATCTTTCTGTTCAATTGATTTGGACAATAGAAATAGAGAAGTATTTATAAGTTAAAGTATTTTGCAACTAAACTTTTAATATCAGCTGCTCAGCACTGTCTGAATTAGAAACCACCATGAGAGAAATATTTAAGTCCCCAGATTCTCTTTCCTACATGTCCTGAGGCTTAATTCATTGCACTCATCAAAGTTAAATTCATTGGAGTGCATCTGTATTGAAAAAAAATCTGCCTCTTAAGCATATTTAGTTTGCAAATAGTTTGTTCATGCTCTGTGGGCCTTTTGATTACATGCCAAGATTGGATAAGCTGGTTGAATTTCCCCCACATCCCCCACAGATGTAAGGAAGGTCCTACTAAGCACAAAGGCACTTCTTCCATCCATGTCCTTCTCCCTTCTTGACACCTGCCTCTGGGAAAGCCTGCATGCACTTATTCTGAATAGGAACTTGATGGACAGTAACAGGATTAGAGTGCTGTAAGCTGGCTTTTAGTAACATTATTTCTGCAGACCAAAAGGACTGAAAATCAAAGAGAAGTGTATCTCATTGCTATGTTGTACACAGTGGCAACAGTGTAGGAAAGCTGTTCAAAGAAAGGAGTTGATGCTGCACTTTAAGGTTACTTTTAGCAACAGACACACCCTGACAATAATTCTGATGCCATTGGGTGAAGGTAGAGATGTCATTTGGTATTTTATTTTGGTATTTTAAAAGACAACATAGATTCTTAACCCAAATCTATTTGCAACACAATCTAGGATTAATATATAAGAGCATTACAGAATAAAATGTCAGATTTTTTCTCAAAAGATGAAGTTTCTCATGAAAGCACTTGATATTTTATGTAATTTCTTTTTAAATGACTGGTCCTTTAAGTGGCTTTGAAGATTCCATGCACCCAAGGAAGCTTTCTTTTTCTCTTTCTTGTCAGTGCCAACACCATAACTCATAGGCAGGTGTGTCATGTAATGAGGAGAGAGCATAGGTCTCACCTGTCTCTCCTTATCTGCCTCTGGCTCCATCCCCAGGTGGGCAGTGTGCCATCATGCCTGGCTCTCATGGGGTGTCATTTGAGCAACAGGTATCTTCCCGTCTCGCATGAACCTGAAGCACGGCTGTTGGTCCTACCCATCCTTATCCGCACTTCGGCTTCTGTTTTGCTCCAACCAGCCTCTGTGACTGA
>JANIJG010017493.1:0-13383 GCA_024611175.1 Megaceryle torquata | reverse complement strand
AGTCTCCAGAGAGAAGCCAGATCATGCCAGTGCTGCGGTTGCCAGCTCAGCACAGCCTGGCATTCTGAGCCAAAGGTAAAGATACACTGCGAGGAAGACTGGGGGCCTTCCTCCAGAAGACCCCGGCCCACGACCACCGGACAACAGTGCGCAGGCGTCAATGGGAGGAGACTTATGATAATGAGTTCCCAGAAGTAATTATAATAACCAGACCTATTCCTGGAACTAATTGTAATAACCCCTCCTTTGCCAATGAATATGGATGTTTCTCATTATCAGTAATTGCTTGCTTTGAAGCACGGGGCGCAAGTTCGGAGGAGCAATGCCCCTTGTGCCCGGCGCTGTAATAAACATGCCTACTTGATAACCTAGCTCAGGTTGTGGAGTTTGATTCCGCACGACATTACGCTTCTTACACATACACCAGTGTTGTTCTATTTCTTTAAAACAGTGAAAAACATTTTGGGGCCTTCCAGCCACAAGCACAAAGCAGTTTGCTACTACACAACAAAATGTAGGCCTTGAGGCAGTAGAGGAGGGAGAGATTTCAGTAAGCTGGTCAGAAATTAAATGCAGTTACATAATCAAAATTTTTTTTTTTTTTTTTTACATCTTTTGCGTGGGTATTTCTGAAAAATCTGGCATATAGAAAAGGGAGACTTTATTTAGGATATTAGAACGTGATTGGAAAAGGCCCCCCCTGCCCCATCTCATTTCAGGTGGCCAACCCAACTGGCGTCCGTGAACACACTACCCCCGATTGTCTCCCAAGGAGTTTCCCAGGCTGTGGTTGCAGCCGCTTGACTCTGCAAAGCCGTGACTGACAGTGCTGTGTCTTTCCTGCCACACCGAGACACCACAGCACTGACATTTCTTGCCATCTTCATCACCTACGTGTCTGCCCCAAGTCCGCGAGTCACGGCGCTGCCATTTCTGTCAAGTAATATTGCAGAGCTTACGGTGCCTTCGGAAATGCTGCAATGATTTGATTTTTTTTTTATTCTCCTGTCTTGCTCTAATCTGCATGGCTGCATTAGAAATGCGATAGCAGGAATTTCAAGGGATGGAAATATACTGTGATTTTGTAGAATGGAAATATTACTTCTGCTTTTGAAAGGGTTTTGTACGCCGGCTGTTACGCAGGTTTCCTTAAACAGCTCCTATTAACTTTCCTGTTCAACTTCCTCCAGCCTATGAATTTTCCTCTTCCAATAAAAACAATACGCGTTTGTTTTGTTTTGGTTTAAAATAACAAAACTTCACATTTTACAATGAGCATGTCAAATAGTCCTTTTCTTTTTCTTGCAAGTTAGGAAACACAACATTAGTTATATTCACAGATGCAGGATATTTTTAACAACTGTGAATATACCCGTGTGATGCTAAAAAGCATCACACAACATAAAGAATTACTTCCATATTTTCTGATGATTATAATTTCTTGTACTTTTCTGGAACATCAGTCGCTATATGTCCTTAGTTCTTCTGACGCAAGATATTAAATGGTCGGGTGAAATGATTCTTAGAATATGTCACATTAATTGAATAAATACAGATAAAGCAGACACTAATTGAATAAATAAATACAGATAAAGCAGATCACAGAACGGTTTTGGTTGGAAGTGAACTTAAAGATTATCTAGTCCAACCCCTGCTTTGGTTAGCGGCTTGTTAATGCAATTCTTCCGTAAAAATCACAAGTCACGGAATCCAAATAGTTAACAGCTTCCAAGCTAAGGAGGTTTTGGTTTCAGATCTAGCCTTAACATTCCATTCAATTCTCCATTCTCCTTCTATTCTCCCAATATTACTCACTCGGTGAGCAAACAGAGCTACCAAAAGATAAGATGTATTTCTTGTGAGTTGTTTCTCTCACTTTATGCCGTGTATTTTCACGTACGTTAGTATAAAAAGTACGACAGAAATGGTACTTTATGTAATTTGGGTTTTATGCTGTCCTATCTAGCAGCTTATTTGGGGATGGCAGAAAACACACAGCTCTGCATTACCTTCAGAGCAGCTGTTAATTCATTTTTTTTCTGTTTTACAATTCAGACAGTGAGATTGCCATACAGTAGCAGTTTAGCAAGAGCATGATTTAAAGCAACAGTCAGCAGACTGTTAGCTAGAACAAACAAAAGATTGATCTTATTTATACAGTTTAAATAGGCAAAAATGGCAAACTACACATGAAATCTCATAGGGTGTGTGTGTATATATATATATATGTATTCTATATTATTGCTGGTGCCCACTGTCTGTTCTCCCCATTTGCTCCTCCATCAGTTTGTTGCTTTTTGCCCTGCTAGGGCCGGTCTGCCAACAGCCACACTAATCTAATGACTTACTGGCAATGCAGGGGACAATCCTGCGTCCTCTCTCCCCTACAGCAAAACAAAAGCTAATGCTTTTCTGTCCCCTTACCTCGCTGAGCCAGCTCACAGGCGGGTGAGGAGGAAGATCAGATTAGTAAACGAGTCTGTACAGGGGGGACCATAAACTCCTGACCTGGAATTGGTGCAAGGAATTAGCCCTTTCCACTCCTGCTAATCAGCTTAGCTTTGCTGTCAAACCATACGCCGAAGTTCAGCTCCTCCACACCATTCCACACAAAACCAGCAAGCTCATCCCCAACAGCTTCATCTTTAGAAACCTGTCACCTCTGTTTATTTTTTTTAATTTATTTTTTTTACAGTAACTTACAGTAGAGTATGTTAAAGATCAGTGGAAATCCAGACATAGCTAGTGGCTAATTAACAGCTAAGTAATAAATGTCAGCAAGTGAAGTTAGGTCTTCAAAGCACTTTACTTTTCTGAAGTATAAGGAGGGGTGAGAATATAATAAGCAAATACTATGGAGCTAGTAAATTTCTTCAGCCACCACAGCGAGAGAAGGAACTAGTATGAAAAGCGTGTGAATTACAAGGCCATCTACACACCTGGTATATCCCAAACCAGAGCAAGCAACCCCGCCGTAGGGCATCGCTCTACGGTGAGATAGGAGGATTCAGGTAAGAAGTAAAGACAGGATATTACAGAATCATTAAGGTTGGAAAAGATCTCCAAGATCACCAAGTTCAACTGTCTACCCAACATCATCATAACCGTTAAACCATGTCCTGAAGTGCCACGTCTACACGTTTCTTGAACACCTCCAGGGACGGTGACTCCACCACACCTCCCTGGGCAGGCGGTTCCCAATGCCTCACCACTCTTTCAGTAGTGTGTATATATATATATTTATATTTATTTTTTCCTAATATTCAATCTAAACCTCCCCCGGGGCCACTTAAAATCCATTTCCTCTTGTCCTATCACCAGTTACCTGAGAGAAGAGACCAACACCCACCTCACTACAACCTCCCTTCAGGGAGCCATAGGGAGCAAGAAGGTCTCCCCTCAGACTCCTCTTCTCCAAACTAAACAACCCCAGTTCCCTCAGCCACCCCTCATAAGACGTGTTCTCCAGGCCCTTCACCAGCTTCAGTGCCCTTCTCTGGACAATCTCCAGCACCAAAATGTCCTTCTTGTAGTGACAGGTCCAAAAGTGAACCCAGTATTCGAGGTGTGGTCTCAGCAGTGCCAAGTACAAGGGGACAATCACTTCCCTCTCCTGCTGGCAACGCTATTCCCGATCCAGGCCAGGATGTCATTGGCCTTCTTGGCCACCTGAGTACATGTTCAGATGGCTGTCAACCAACACACCCAGGTCCTGTTCCACCAGGCAGCTTTCCAGCCACTCCTCCCCAAGCCCGTAGCGTTGCTTGGGGTTGTTGTGACCCAAATGCAGGGTTCAGCACTTGGCCTGGTTAAACCCCATACAGCTGACCTCAGCCCAACAATTCAACCTGTCCAGATACCTCTGCAGAGCCTTCCTACCCTTGAGCAGATCAACACTGCTGCTCAATTTGGTGTCATCTGCAGACTTACTGAGGGTGCACTTGATCCCCTCATCCAGATCATTGATTAAACTATTAAAGAATTATTAAACATCTGTAATTTAGGTCTCCAAAGATAATCAAGGTGTCAAAACTCCCACTGGAGTCAAAGGCAATACAGCATGGAACTCAGTAACCCACCCATGGTTTACCAGGGCCATTTGAGATATCCTAAAATACTGCCTCTGGATATCTGTGTATTCCATCAACTGCTGCTTCAACAAGCAGAAGTCCTCTCTCAGAAGACCCATGCCACATCCAACACTGCATGTGGCAGATGGTGCAGATAAACCCCGACATGAAAAGGCAATGAAAGGGTAATAATGTATGTTTAAACAAATGCGTGGCACCACAAGTCAACACAGCCAGCAGACCCAGGGAGTTATTCAAGGTGATCAACGAGTAGGCTTCTGATTTAAGATTAGCTAAACCATGCAGCCGAGTGGCAGATGAAGACCAGATAGGATAACACGGTGTCCCAAACTGCACTAGATGCCAAAACACAGGCAAATGAAGCCTACACAAAGTCTACTGCTGAACCTGTCTTCAACAAATAAGCGATCGTGCACCTCATTAAAGCTGACAGGCACAACTGCAGAGGCAAATAAACCCCCTCGCAGAGAGGTTCCCCACCCAATAGAATTGCTTAAGTCGGGCCTTTTTTGCAAGGAGCGACAGCAAATGCAGGGGTTGGGGTACCGACTCTAACCGTGCACATCTGCATATGCAAGAGTCTAAAGTCATCAGAATAAGAATCTTAAGGGAAAGTGGAGCATACTGACAGGCAGGACTGTAACTTGTCCCTCGCTTCCCCAGCAACAGCGAGGCCGGCGTGAAAAAGCTGAGAAAGGAGCAACTTGGGCCATGGCGTATCTCCCGATGCACAGCAACGCCGAACGACCCCAGCCCCTACACACCGCTGACTTTCTCTTCCAACAGAGAAATTACAGTTAGCTCCTGTATACTTGGAAGTCTCAAGTGGCAACTTCACCAGCAGACATGAAAGAGAGCTCCTAAGCCATTTATTAATGTCCTTCTTGAACCATGATGGCAAAAAGGATGGTCTTCTCAAAGAACAACCTCACCGATGATGAGGATGACTGAAGCAAAGGCTGAAACAAAAAGGAAACAACAAACATCCTGAAATCCCTTAGAAAAGAGTCTCCAACCTGAGCAAACTCTTCTCAGGGAGCAGAGCTTAATTACAAAACTCCCATTTGAAATGACAAGGGGAGATCAATCAGACTTTCTGGTATTGAAATCTTTGAGTAGACAAAAAAAACCCAAAACCAAACAACTAAACTACAAGGAAAGTCAATTTGTTGCATCAGAAACTGAGCCACTCAGGCAGCCCAACACTTTTCAACCTGTTTATAACACAAAACCCAAGGAGAAAAATTAAGCTGTTTCATATAAATGTTTGCTATTTTACAAAGACAACCTCATCAGAAAGTCTGTCTCCATGTATCGCTGCTGTCCAGAAAACAGAGAAGATGGTAAAAAAGCCATGGAAAACTCCAACAGCCTATTGGAGCTAACCCAGTTCTCAGGCTGCCACGAATTTTCTGCCCAGAAAAGACTCTGAAGCATCCACCCAGAACGCTGGTTCAGACATAGACATCAGTTCAGCCCAGCCAGGCTACTCGGAATTGTTATAGAGAAGAAATGTGAAACTCCTCCATGGAACAACACAGCGATCGTCAGAGCCTTCTTTGTGCAAGGCCTTTCATTCAAGAGAGACTTTAGGCAACACTGACAAATTAAGCTGAATTTCCAGGGCTCCCTCAAAATTTACCCACATAAAACGTCTCAGAAAGGTTCGAGGAAACAACTAATTGAATTAGTGTCCTCAGAAATTGTAAGCGCAGAAGGTGAGATGAGAAAAATGTGGAACGAATTCTTGGAAACATTTATTTCTTTACTTCCTTCCTTCCTTCCTGGCGTGGCATTCGAGTGCAACCATTTCAATATTCAAGTGCAAACATCCAAAAACTCCGAGACTCAAAGTGTGCCCACTGCAATGGTTACAGTTTGCCATCAGACAGCGGTCATCACACCAGATGATGAGCAGATAACCCACATTTGCCTCGAGTTAACCAAAAATGAGGTACGAAGCTTTTTCATGAAGAAAAACCAGGAGGGAAGACTAAGCCACCAGTTTAACACTCAATCGTCAGTGCAGAAGGGGGTTCAGGAAGTAAATGAAAAAGCAAAACAAAACCCAATGACTCAGACTCGTCACGCTGCTGCTACAGACTCGTTTGCAAAGCTGTAATCGGTTCCTTATTTGTGATATTGGAGTCTAATCAAAGCTTCCTCTAACTGTCCAGTTTCTTATTCAATTAGTATTTTAATTTTCCTCATATATTTCTAAAAGCTGTATTCAATTTGTGCTAGCAACTAGCAGCTATATCCCTAAGACCTCAAATAAGCTTTGGTTTTAAATTACAAAATACTCTTATTCTAAGTAAAACATCCCTCCAATTGTTAATTTGTTCTGAAACAGGCAAAAATTACTTCCTGACCAAAAGTTTACTCCCTAACTAGAAACTGCCTATTAATGAAATTCAGAAAATCATCTCAATTTTCCTCGGCTGCCTGTGACAAACTACTTCTCACGTCATTTCAAGGAAGAAATCGGCAGAATTAGTCGAAACGTGCCTTTTTTCTCTGCAGAAGTTACAGCTCCTGCTACCAGCCCTCCTCCTCCTCCTGTGAGCACTCCCCAGTCATTAACAGCTACAAGATCCTCAGAGACTGGTTCAGTGGACAGAGCACTCTATTGTTAGAAGCAGATAAAACTCGGCTTTGTGTGCCTTTTTTTTTTTTGCTCTCCACGAGAGCATTTCAACAAAACCAGTACCTTGCAGCTAGAGTGATGAATGCCCACCTTGAAGGCTCATAGAGCTTCCAAGAAGTCGCAGCTCCCAGACACAGCTGGAGTCAAACTGGCATCTCCTGCTCATGAATCACTCCTGGAGTTTCCCCTTCTCTCAGCTCCCCCAGAGACATGTTTTGCAACACTTGGATGCAAGATAATTTCAACGTACAGCTCATGAGATGAGCTCCCTGCTCATGGGGGGGGACAGAATGGGACCTCTGCTTGTAGGCAGTGTGTGCTTTCTCAGATCACGAGCTCGCAATGACTTCAAAGAGCCTCCTCTCTAAGTGCAGCTCTCCTCCGTTGATAACTAAAGTCAAAATAATTATTGAGGACTGGATTAGGCAGAGTAGGTTCTCTGCCTGGAGAAAGGCACAAAATCGAAGTTTCCATCGGTTTAGAGATGCTGCGTTTGGGGACAAGGCTGTGAACTGTTGCAAAATTGACGAGCCCAGCTCGACAACTGTGAAGAGAAGAGAGTCCAAACACGAAGGAAGGGAACAGATAAAATGTAGCCAGTGGTGACCTGAGACCAATAACACTGGACTCCAACAAACAAGAAGTGCCCGGAAGCCTTTAGGGGAAAGCCAAAGCCAAAAGAGCTGACCGATCCAGCCACGTGCAGCGAGCAGCTATCAGTGCAGACTCCTCAAGCATCCCGAGGATGAGCAGAATCATCAACAACTCAACAAAGCACACATGGATAGCAAATCGCCTACCGAGTCCTTGCAGCAAACCCATGCGTTGGACAGAAGTCACGAAGTTGTGTGATGAAACAGAGTCAAGATAAGTAACTCCTCTTTGGAAGAAACCACAGATTCCAGAAGAGTTTTGACAATTCAAGAGGAGGAAAAAAAAAAATAAATCTTAGTGGCATACTTACAGATCCTTTCAGAGTTAAGAAAGGCAGAGAACACTGAAGAAAAGCTGTTGGATGTACGATCAGGGCTAAACAGTAGCTAAACTTTACAAACTTGCCACGCGTAGAGCACAGATTCTGCTTCAGCACAGGCACTACATGCAGCTGGCAGGGTGGCAAAAGGTTCATTTCCAAGTTGAATCAGCAAGGATACCAAACTAACAACCAACGACAGAAAGAGGAGTGCTACTAAAAAGAGACTTGGTTCAAACTGAGCACACACACACACACACACACACACAAAAAAAACAAAACAAAAAATACCAAACAAACAAAAAAAAACGAAGAGATTTGGTTGAAACTGAGCACACCAAGGACGAAAAAAAAACCCAGCACAACAATACCAGGCTTTTTCCTCTGGCTCCTTAGGTACTAGCAGTAGCAAGCAGGGTATATGATAAGATAGCAAGTAACAGATCTTCATCTATATACTTCATGATTCAGAAGAACTTGTTTCCCCAGACCAAAGAAAGTCGTAAGCATAAATACCCCAGGAAAAAAAAAAAGTAAGCAAAATTGATTAAAATCTGGTGTTCTTTCAAGTATTTTAACACAGATAGAGAGTCAGAAATAAAATAAATGACAACTCTGTCTGAAAGTACAATTTGATTCGGTGGGAACACGAAATGATTCGGATTAAAAGGAAACAGCACCTAGAAATGAGTGAAAGCGAGACAGATGTTTGAATATCTGAGGAATGACAGCACAGACTCACAACTTCCTGGAGAATAGATGGCCAGATGATGCTCTGAGCTGCTCTGTAAAGAAATGTCTTTCCCACCACCTACTGCACTTTCAGGACTCCCCGGCTGTTATTATGCTTCAGCAGGGGAAAGCTTTTTGTGACTGGCACCACCCTAAAGCAGAGTGAAAGAACAAACCTGCTTTTGGACCTGCAGGGAACTAACACTTCTGTTCACTGCTGAGCTAAGCCACCCATGCCTTACCTTCAAAACCCAAACCCGACGCACAAAAAGCACTTCAAAAGGGAAGAAGCACCCCATTCCCTTACGAGCTCCACCAGAACTGTGCTGTTTGGCTACGTGTCTCACCTCCAGCCAAAAAAGGATGCTCCTCATCAGTGAAGGGAACGAGTGCTCTTAGCCATCCAACACCTCGGTTGTGAGGCCACGCAGCAGAAGCCCAGGTAGAAGTGCAGACCCTGGGGGTCTGCAATCCAGCACGAAAGCAGATACATCCATATCTGAAAAGCAGAGTAGGCCGCTGAACTAGAATTGCCTTGGCTAACCCTGCTGACATGCAGGGCTCTGTCCTGCCCCATCCTGGGGATGGGTGTTTGGTAGTAACTGTGCCCCCCTCGCTCCTGTCAGCTGTGAGGTGCTGAGCAAAGGTGAACAGCACCAGGCAGTACTTGCAACAACAAAACTGCTTTTTTTGATGCTAGATGTCAAAAATCTTAGTGACCACAGTCCTGGCTTAAGAACCTTGATAAGCTTTAAAGTGACTATAAATAAATAAATAAATAAATAAATCAAATCCACAAGGGGTCAGTTGCTGCTTTCTTCTCTCGTAAAATGCCTGAAGCGTGGTATTAAAGCTGTGGTATTACAGATCCATCTGCTCTTGTGCCTACCTGTCACCAAGGTAAATCTCACCCGGTGTCAGCAGGCTCTGACTGCAGTGGGATGAGAAAAGAATATGGTTTAATGGTCACGTGCAAAAGGGTCTCCAAAGCTGCTGCCTCTGGTGAGTGGCCGCTGGCAGTGATTTGTGGAACGGCCACTTTCAGAAGAGCCTTGTCATGTAACAGCTGAAGAAAGGTGCTATACTAATTCTTCTCCTGGGACCTGCAGGTCCACATCCAGTATGTCCTCATTCATGACAACTCCATCAAGTCCGTGGAAACACCATCCAGTCCTGGCATCTTCAATGACTTTTCACTTGTGTGAAAAACTTGGCTTTAAGTGATAAAGACTGGCCAGCTGAATTAGGGTGAAGAAAAGCTGGTGCAGCTCATTTTTCCCTTCTGAAGAGGTCAAATCCCCTGTCCAACCCTGAGGATTTAACCAAGAGAACGCTGAGAAAGGTCTCGGAGAAACCAGGGTGAGCTTTACCTGCCTCCCCATCCAAGACAAGCTTCTCATCTCCCTTCAGAAAGGACAGATAGCCTTAGCTGCTGTGCAGAAGCTGAGAGGACCTTATCTCATACAGGACCAGTAAGTGTGCTGCAGAAGAAGGGTTTTCAAGAAAATCTCTCTGGGCCATTCATGGAAGATTCCCAGACCTTAAACAGCTACAAAAGGAACGTGTTGGGTGTATCTTCTTCAGCAAAATACCGACTGACAATGTCCACGAGAAGGAAACTGCCACCACAGATGGAACTGAGCTCAAAGAAGGCAGGTTTAAGTACTGTTAAGATACACCAGACCAGGACAAAAAGCAAAGAGAACATTTAGCACAGCTTGGAAAGGAAAAAGCCCTGAAAGCAAGTACCCCAGACCGAAGAAGGACCGGAAGGGGGAAAATAATTAAAACACACAATAACAACAAAGAACACCTGACCTTTTAACAAGAAACTTTACATTATTTCTTGTCCTTATCTTGTGTAACAAAGCCAAAGCTCCCACAGATCTCGTTATTTCCCTTCTTTATTTGTATCAGTACAACTTGATACACTACAAACCAGCCCAAGGTTGCTCTGTATCAGCTCTCACTTTCGCCTTGGGAACAGCGTATCCCGATTCCCTCCCTTTCAAATCTATCAGTTGCAGGGACGTATCATCTGGGTGACACCATGGAAGTCCTCTGTCCCTTGGAGCTAGTCACTCACCCAGACAACTTCAGTTAGTGACAACGACCTGCATGTTTAGTGTGTTGGAATTTCCTTATTTGTGTCACAGCGCTTTTTTTTTAACCCGACTTACTGTACGAGAAACTGGAAACTACAAATACCTAACAGCCACCAAGAACAGCAATAAAAGTGACAGTCCTTGTCTTTTCAAGAACTCTTCTTCTTCCAACAGGTGACCATTTCTATTGCGAGATACTCCCCCAGAAAATCCGGGCTCCTACACTCAGAAGTTTTCCTTCAGCCTGGAGGCAAACAGCCTCCAAATAGCTGCTGAGAAGCAAAACTGGAAGCCTGACCAGCACCAGTAGGATCCTTTGGAAGTTTTCAGGAGATGATGAGACTGTAAACAAAAGCTTGGAGCGTGCGTAGTACTGTGGTAAGCTTCTTACCAAGCTGTCTTTTCCCAGAAACTAAGGACAGCAAGTTAACCCATATCCACCATAACGCTCGGCCGCTGGCTTTCACCGGGGGTCTCCACAAACGCCACCGGCAGGCTGTGCTCAAGCACTGCTTTCTGATTAGCCTAAACCAGAGCACGTGTCCCCATCATTTTAACAGCAACTCAATTACATGACTAGGAGGATAAGAGAAATATACCAGAGTCACAAAATTAAATCATTTAATATGAAAAAAAAAAGTGTTACTTACCAGGAAAAAAAAAAAACCAACTATTGAATGTCATTGTTTTTCTTTTATTTGGTTAAGTATCAACAAACATGTACCGTACCTGTGAAGTATCAATAAATTTGTAGCTTACATGTGAAAAAAAGAAAGTAAGCTTTGAGTAAAGCAAGGGGAAGATGTGGTATGAAACAGGTGAGCACACTGCGGCCTCAGGGTACATATTTCACCACTGGGAAAGTTTCCAGCTTTAAACAAACAAACAAACAAACAAACAAACAAACAAAAATGCCTCCACCCCAAAAAAACCCAAACCACACCACAGAGAAAAAAAGCCCAAACAACCAAACACATACACACAAAAACCCCAACAAAATCCAGTTGCTGTTGAGATGAGCAAACTTCAGCAGCTACAGCATGTGACACGACCACAGATGGGTTTTCAGAGTTCATTTTTAGACTAGGAGTTGTGACAAGCAACTTTTTTTTATTATTATTATTATTCTAATTAGTTTCCAGAACAACTCCTCAACAAGGTATCTCTCAGGTTTTTATTGAGCTCTTGATCTCTTCATGCAAAGATACTTTAGATGATGCTAATCGTGACCAGTCGCCGACAATGAGCAGACCCCCTAAAAGCAGAGACCTTGACTTTCTGTGACACAGTATGTTATACACAGGTTCCATTCCCTCGCTTCCCAGGGTTTGTCCCATGCTCTCAACAACCTGACACCCTTCCTTCCCTGTTCTCTCCTCTCTGAGGAAAACTGCCAGCCCCATTCCCTGACCTGCCCTCGCAAGACCCCAGCCCCTCAGCCAAACAGAAACTCCTGCCTTGTCCTTCAACCTGCCAGCTTCCGAGCCCCCATCCATAGCACCCATCAGGGAAGAGCAAGCAGATGAAACTGGGGGGGGGAAGAGCCCCAGGCAGGGCTTCTGGCTCCTACACGGGTGCACGCACATGAACGCACTGAAACCAGCAAGGGGAACGGCTGAGAAGCCTGAAGGTAGCAATGATTCCTGGTTTCCCATGTGGATTTTTGACATGAGCACCCACAGCAGCTTTAAGACAGCCACTAGCTGCCTTTGTTTCTCTTCCTCTCTTTGGAAGAGAGAGATAAAAACAAAAAAAATAATCAAGAATTGTTGTGAGAGAGACAGGCTACGCATGACCCAAAGATCAGAAATGCAAGATAACTTCTTCTGGTAAAAGATAGACTCTTGTCTTACAGCTCTTGCTGTTGCCAATAGGAAATCAGTGTAAACAGGGGAAGGAAAAGTGAAACTTTGGTGGCTTCTTAGCAGAAGTTACATTGCTACAGTTAGCCTGAAAAATGCAGTTAGGTCCTTCCCCACCACACCACTGTGACCCGTGTCAGGAAGCAGATTCTTGGTTCTGCAATGGGAGAAAATCTGTGCAGGTGTATAGAGATTTACGAACCACACGCACACAAAAGGCACTCAAACCAGCACGCTTTATAAAGCCCCCTCTCCGATGGTGTGATATACTACAGGGTGGTGTCTTTTGGACTGAAGGACTGGACGTAACTGATGAGAAAGGGTTTTTTCAGTCTTTTCTAAGCCTGACAAATCAATAGCCACATATTCTGGGCAGGTCAAAACAAA
Source organism: Megaceryle torquata (assembly GCA_024611175.1). NCBI lineage: Eukaryota > Metazoa > Chordata > Aves > Coraciiformes > Cerylidae > Megaceryle > Megaceryle torquata. The sequence continues at coordinate 586 of JANIJG010017493.1, read as the reverse complement.
CTGTTGAGACAGAGCAGGACAGGTGCAGCTTTCCCAATGGTTGGAGAAGCAGTCCTGGAATCAGAGGATCTGCTTCACTACAGCCTGTTGCCCAACCTTCCCAAGGTCACCTTTCAAGACACTTTACAACTAAAACACACAGCATTTGCTTCACTTCCCGCCTTCACACCAACGTGAACCAGGATTACGGTGGAGTTATGTTTATAAACCTGTGCAGGAAAAAACCAAGCCTGATAATTTGCCCCCAAGGAAGTGGGTGATTGAGTTAAGTGCTTATTTAAATTCGGTCAAGTCATTAAAACACCTCCAGTCAGGTTTTCCTGCAAGTGAAATTAGGAAGTTCCTTTACAATCCCCTTTTGTGACTCAGGATGTTAAGACCATTCAGATTTATTATTATTTTGAGCTAATTCTTGGGCAAGGAGGTAACTTAAACTGGCGAAAAGATACATAAAGACTTTGGCCTCCAGACTACAGCCTGAACTGAACCCTATCTGGATGACTTCTGCCCATGCTGAGCAACGTTGACGAAAAGTTCTCTGCAAAGAAAATTCGATTTGCCCCTTCCCTCCCTCCCTCCCTCCCTC
>JANIJG010017492.1:0-34487 GCA_024611175.1 Megaceryle torquata | reverse complement strand
TAGATTGTATGATCCTGCTCTGGCAGGGGGGTTGGACTCGAAGATCTCCAAGGTCCCTTTCAACCCCTGACACCCTGTGATACCTGAGATACCCTGTGAAAGTATTGTAGTATTTCAGACTCTGTATACGAGAATGTTTCATTCAGTAATTTTTTTCTTTTGAGTAGTACTAGCTACAGTATATCATTCAATCTAGGTTTTCTCATGGATAAGACATTGCTAAGAAAGGACTATGTGGCCATAGGTTATTTTAGTTGCCAAGTGCAAGGCAAGTTGTTAACTTACATACTAAGAGCATTTCTCCTTCCCATAGATATTCTTTAAATTGTTCCAAAAGTCCATGCAGAATCTAGTTTTATTGAATTAGTGGTATTATATGATCCTCAAATCTTTTAACAATCATTTTCAAAGTTATCTTCTGGTTTCCTAATTAATCATTGTTTATCTCTTGGCACTTGATTCCTGAATTTTGTAGGTATCACTGTTTTCATCTGAATAAATATCTGAACAGGACAGCTTAATATTATTACTATTTCCTTATCATCTTTCTGCAAATTATGGTAGAGTTCTAAGGAGGGATGCTATTTCTCTTCCTCTTGACATTTGTCTATTCTGTTCATGTTTACATGCTTTTTCTTTTATACTTCTTTTTTGTTTGTTTGTTTGTTTGTTTTAATTTTCATGTTAATCTCAAGAGGACAGCTATGTGTTTATGCACATGCAGTGGCTATAATTAAAGCTTTAATGTAGCATTTTTGAAACTAAGTTTCACAGAAGCAAGTAAAAAGAGAAATAAAGTTATATGGCAGATGTCATCAGCCATTCAGTGCTGAGTCAGCAACCACATTAAAGCAGGAAACATAAGAGCAGAACTTTCGGCAGCAAATGGTTACATGAGCAGGCTATTGTTAATTGTTGGCAATAATGCAGTTTCACCAGTAAGGCAGAGTGAGCATAAATGTGCATTTTGTAAGTCCAATGTATTCTTACTTCAGGGCCTTAGAAGGAAATCTGTAGCAGACCTCTGGAAATCATAAAATATTGCCATCTAAGTGTTATATGGCACATGAGAATAGAAGTGTCAACATTTAAAAAAAATATATAATTCGCTGGCATCTTTGCAATTAATGTTGAGCTCATCAGATTATTGCAGCAATAGAAGAAATGTTCTAAAAATCAGTTAGATTTAATCAGAAACAAAAGACAGAAGAGTATTTACCCCATATTTCATGCATGAAATGCATTTTTTGCAGATGAAGATAGCATTTGTACAGAATTCAGATGAAGACTGACAGTGATCTTGCCCAAGGACATCATGATCTGTCTGAAGATGGCAATAAGATATTTTATTGTCCCTAGTCTTTGCGAGTCAAGAGGTTTGACTGGAACTGGATTTGAAAGAAAGGGTCAGGATCCACTCATGTTGTTCACAACACACATATATGCCAATTCACTTACAATTTAGGCCAAGACCATGGGGATCTCACTCTTCTTTGGAACAGACCTTCAGGTAGCTCTTGCATATTCTTGACCTACAGGCCCAGAGGAACCACCAAAAAGATGTGATAGTGGCTGCTGCTAAATTAATTTCACATGATTCAGTCTCTGATTTGTTGCTTTCTTCATATTTCTGATAAAATAATAATAATAATAAAAATCCTATTTTTCCCCAAACATTTATTCATTTCATGAAATAATGGATATGTTACTGAGGAAAATACAGGAATCAGGGATGAGGTGGACACTTAAATATAGTCAGTGAGCTAATGTGCTGGAGTGGATTTCATATCGAACAGTTTCATTAAAATGAAGTACAATAATGCATGGGAAGTTATTTTATGGAGTGCTGAATTCCTCTAATAACGGGAAAAAAAATTACTGTCAGGATAGCAAAGAATGGGATGTTTAAGAGAAAAAAAGCAATTATAAAGATTGTCATCTACAACTTATTCTTTCTTTCCAATTCAAACAAAGAATCAATGAGCAATTGAGCTCTTAAGACATTGTCCTTTTTAGATAAACAGATTACAAAGATATACAGATGAAGCTGTTCAATACTCTTGGAGGAAGTTGTCTTGTATGTGTTGTATGATGACATTCAGATGATCTGCTCCATAACCTTACCCAGCAGTAAGGTCAGACTGACAGACTAGTTCCCTGGATTGTCCATCTGATCCTTCTTGTAGATTGACATTACTTTTGTTAACTTCCAGTCAAAAGGGACTTCACAGGTTAGCCAGGAGTGCTGGTAGATGATGTAGAAGTGGCTTGGTGAGTACTTATTCCAACTCCCTCAGTACACTTGAGTGGATCCCTTCTGGCTTCATAAACCTGTGTGTGTCTAAGTTGTGCAGTAGGTCACTGAACATTTCCACCTGGATTATAGGGTGTTCATTCTGCTCCTCATCCCTGTATCCCAGATCAGAGGGGTAGGGCCTCAGAGAGCAACTGGTCTTACTATTGAAGACTGAAGCAGAGAAAGCATTAATCAGTACCTTAGCCTTTTCCCCACCCTTGGTGACTATGTTTATCCCCACATCCAATAGAGGATAGAGATTTTTCTTAGTCCTCCTTTTGCCATTGATGTATTTACAAAAATATTTTTATTCTCTTTTATGGCAGCAGCCAGATTAAGTGTTAATTGGGCTTTGGCTCTTCTAATTTTCTCCCTGAATAGGCTCACAAAATCTTTGTAGTCTTCCTGATGATGTGGCATTTCTTCCAAAGGTCATAAACTCTCCTTTTATTCTTCAGTTCCAGTCAAAGCTCTCTTTTCAACCAGGACAGCATTTTCAGTGCTGGATTCTCTTTTGGCACATAATGATGTCCTGCTCCTGCAACTTTAAGATTACCTTCTTGAGGAACATTCAGTCTTCATGGATCCTTTGCCCTTCAGGACTACCTCCCAAGGATCTCCATCAACCACTCTCCTAAATAGGCCAAAGTCTGCCCTCCAGAAGTTCAAGGCGGCAGTTTTACTGACCGCCTTCCTTCTTCAAGATAGATTCCAACCATCACATCACTGACAAGTCCTTCTTTGTTCACAAACAAGAAGTCCAGTGGGGAGCCTTCCCTAGTCATCTCCCTCACCAGCTGTGTCAAGAACTGCTCTTCCACACACTTGAGGAATCTTCTAGACTGTTTTCTCTCCCCTGTATCATATTTCCAGGAGATACCTGGTAAATTAAAGTCTCCTCCAAGAACAAAGGCTAATGATTGTGAGACTTCTCCCAGTTCATTATAGAGTAATTTTTTCTGCCTCTTAATCCTGTTTGGGTAGGCTATAACAGACTCCCACCATGATAAACACCTTGTTGGCCTTCCCCTTGGTACTTACCCATAAACACTCAACCCTATCATCACCATCATTAAACTCTAGGCAGTCAAATCACTTCCTAACACATAGGGATACCCCACTGCATCTCCTTCCTGGCCTGTATCTTCTGAAGAGTTTATAGGAACCCATTGCAGCACTCCACCATGTTTCTGTGATGGTAACTGTGTAATTGTATTACTGATGAAAAATGCCTTCACGCTTCTCCTGTTTGTTGGCCATGTTGTGTATATTTGTGTATAAGCACTTCATCTGGGCTAATGATCCCATCACGTTTTGGGAGGGAAAAGCTCTAATTCCTACTTGATCATTCTCAGGTGCTTCCATTGTTTCTAACACATCAATAATCCTTGTGTCTTTTCTGACACATTGATCTCCATCCCCTACACTGAGACACAGACCAAATGACCTCACTAGCATACTGTCCCTCAAACATTGGCATGATGCCTCCAGGCTTATATCTAGCAAGACAGGTTTTGTCCCTTTCCTTCTTCAAAGCTCTTTCAATAAACCTTGTTAATTCCTGTGCAAAGTTCCTGTTCCTCTTTTGCAACAAGTGTACCTCATCTCTTGCCAGCAGTCCTAGTGTCACATAGACCAACCCATGATCAAAAACCACCAAAATTCTGCCAGTGACACCAGACTGTGAGTCAGGTATTGATTTACTACCTTTTCCTGTTTCTTAGCTCACCAGTCCCTGCAACTGGAAGGATAAAGGAGAACACTACTTGTGTTCCTGATCTTTTAACCAGTCATTCCAAGGCCCTGAAGTCTCCCTTGATTGTCCTTGGACTTATTGTTGCAATAACATTGCTACCTCCCTGACAAAAATAATAATAGATAATAATCTGAGGACCTTACCAGGGTAGGAAGTTTTCATGTTGACTCTTTTCAGATTATATGTATTGCACACTTTGTGGTACCCTCAGGAATCCTTCTGAATCCCATGTTTCTAGCCTTGATGTAAGATATGAACGATTATGCTATTTCCTTAATATTTTATGTGAGGGAAAAAAAATTCTAATTAGTGGGGTTTTCATTAATCATGTGGATTAACATGGCTTATTACATTGGTTTATACTTGTGGTGTTTTGCCTTCCTACTGATATTCTGCAGGGGTTTCTCCTTTAAAGATACCTCATATTTCTGAAACAATAATAAACATAATGGGGAATTAGATATATGTTTTTACATTCAGGACTCCAAGTCTCTCAGTAGCTTCCTTAGTTGTCCTGTTAATATCATATCATATCATATCATATCATATCATATCATATCATATCATATCAATCATATCATATTATATCATATCATATTATATCATATCATATCATATCATATCATATCATATCATATCATATCATATCATATCATATCATATCATATCATATCATTACATTACATTGTTTGGGGTTTTTTAAAATTTATTTTCTGGCCAAGGTAATAAACATCACGAAGACAGACATACAAAACACTGGGGAATAATAAAATTAAATCTTTCCTGATAGAATTGATGGTAAAAACTAACAAATTACACTACAAGTAAACTATTCTAATCACACTACTCCATGATCATATGGTGAAAGGTAATAGAGAAGGTTTTTCATATTAAGAGCTATAACTTCTGTTAAAAAATGCACCTCAGTTTCAGAATTTTAGAACATAGGAACAAATGGATACTCGTAATATACAATCTAAACTTTGGTGCCTCATCAGACTTGAATGACAAACTATAGCTGTGTTTGCTGTTCAAAAATATATAATAAGGATATGGGGTTTGGTTTACAGTTTTAATCACTAATATTTCTGTAAAATCTTGGGTTTGTTTAACCCGTGAACCCTGTTCTAAGTATCACATTTTTGAAAGTCAGTACATGACTGAAATGTATATAAATTAATATGAATGTATTTATTAAAATTAAAGACAGAATCTGAAATTCATGTCAACTTCACCACTGACTTGAGCAGAACCAGGCATTTACAGTAGATATAATAAAAGTATGGATCTCTGCCTTGTGAAAACTGCCTTGTTTATAGGAAGCAGTTATGAGGAATAACTATGTCATATAGGGCTTTTTTTCCCATGGAATTCTGTGTCCAGAATCAGAAACTGAATTTTTCATTGTTTTATTATTGCTTTTACTCTAACTTCTATTTTAAGTCATGTGATGGCAGTACAAAACCACCAAATAACATTCTGGTGGGTTTCTCTCCTTTGTAGTTATCAGCAGAAAGTAACATGAAAACCTGAGCCATAACACATTTATGTAAAAAAAAAAAAAAAAAAAAAAAAAAAAAAATCCCCAAACTGAGTAGAATTTAGTAAGATGGCTAAATACATTTCCAGATCAGACACCACTGGAAAACCTCAGCAGTTATCAAGGAAGTTCTACACACCATGAAAATTAATTAGCAATTCTTAAGCTGAAAACACAACTTAAGATGTACAATTGCAATGCACACTAGGATTCCTTGTTCTCAGCTACTGATTATCTACAACTACAACACAGGGAAACACTGATTTTGGAAGCAGAAATCCATATTATCTTATAGATTATTTTTTTAACCCAGATCTCCTCTGATAATAGTGCATGACAAAGCACAGCTTTGTTGGATTCCAAATTGCTCACACCGTGCAGAGACAATAGGTGGAATAGTCATATAATATCAGCTTAAACAAATTCCCTTGACTTTGTTGAATTAAGTCAAATTCTTAACACTACTTAAAATAATTTATGGTTTTTAATAGCTGGAAGTCAATGTATTCAAGGCACATTTTCTGTTTTCTTATGAAAAAACCTTACATTGTAATTCAGCCATGGCTATCTTTAATTAGAAATGTCATACATATAATATACAAGACCAGATACATTTTAATTCTCAGAATTAAAATTGTGAACTGGATCTACCTTTTGTTACTTTTACTAGAGTGGAAAACAGGAAAGGTTTATCTTAAACATATAGTTTACTCTCACTGTGTTTCCCTTAGCTGTTCTGAACACTAGCAAGACAACACTGTAGTTGTAATACAAACACCAAAAACATCTAAAACAAAGGAGGGGTGAACTTGGTTCTGAGTTCCATGACATTTCAGTAGGGTTACAAATGATGTAATGTCTAAGAGAAATTTGTTGCATTTCACATACTTAAAATGACAGAGTACAAGGTGGAAAACTGCTTTATCTGCTTTTGTGTGTCTTGTTATTTTAGTTCTCCTAACATCAAACTTATGTTTTGAACATATCAAGCTCACTGAAGACTCTAATTTTGCTTGCATGAAGACCTGAAGGTCAGGCCCCTGTGATGTGCTGTATGAGATTTTCCACTGCTGTTACAACTCTGTTAAAGAGCCATGAAAATATAAATAATTTAAAGCCACTTAGGACTTTATTCCCTAAAAAAATTATCTATCTTTTTTTTTAAAGTCCCATATTTACTACTTCAGAGTCTTTAGGTTAATACGTGTGGAACTTCTTTAGACTTGCATTATTCGCTCCTCTGGGGCTTTTACAGTCTTGTAAATCATTATTAAGTATGCTCTGACCTATCAGACAGTAAGAGATCCTTTGGACCTATTTCAATTTATTCCACCAATGGGTATCAAGAGGATCTTAAAGCTCTAGATTATGTGACAGAGTTTGAGATTTGTATGAAACGTTTACTGAAAATCAGTGCAAGTTTAATTGCAATACATTTCTAAATGAAATGTTATTTTTATGAATCTTTTCCTCTCAAAAAATATAAGCATTTATTCACAGTGCAAAACACAGTCCCTGCAATTAAGATCCATCCAGTTATAAACAGTTTCCAGCAGAAAACTTTTGTTGGAAGAATTAAATCAGGTGACAGTGCACAGCTCATATTCTACAGTGCTCTGTCCAACATCTTTTTCTCTGTGGAATGTAACTCTCTCACTGTTGTATTTTCTAACTTGCTATATTTAAATCAGTTGCTTTAAAACACCTTTACAAGACAATTTTGTGTGTTTGTTTCATATTATTTTTAATTCCTAGATTGTTTTTCTTTTCAGTAGGAAAACTAGAATTTCATTCAGTGACTGATTCTACTCTTACCACCTTTGCATATACAAGTAAAATCTCCTTAGCATGTTTATTCTGTTAAAAGTATTAAAAGAATGAAAGAACAAACACACACACAAAAAATGAAATAGCTACTCAAGGAGAGAAATGACAGCTATATATTAAATTATAAATCTTCATGAATAATTTACAGCGATTTTATTAAGCTAATGGAGCCTATGGGTAAAAAAAAAAAATAAATGAGAGAACCTCAATTCACAGAATGAATGTTTTACCACTGTTAAGAATAGAGGAAGCTTTCTGATAGCCATCTTTATCCATGGCAGTTCTACAGTATCTACTTGACTCAAATCTCTTCAGAGAATGAACTGTCTTATTCAAGGTCTAAATAAAGTTATTAGAATATCTATAGTATTGCATGAAGGTTTAAAATCACAAAACCACAGGTTCTATTTCATGACAGTCTATTAAAATTAGATTTCATATTAAAAATAGCAGAATTAAATTACTCTGATATTCATACATACATGATTCTGAAAAGAGAAGATGCCATTTTCAATGACACTATTAATAAAATAGTTTCACTGTAAAGGACTACAGGTTTTAAAACATGGAACTTATTAGGAAATGTGTCACAAACTGTGAGGATGTCACAGCAACTGAGTTTATGACCATAGGCATAAACTACATAATTTAGTCAACATGTTTATACAGAATGCCTAGAATCTCTACAACATTGCAGGTGCTTTTCTCTGGTGCCTCTGTATTACACCTCATATCTTTGATTACAGATTTAATATTTTGAGTTTTGCATGTAAGCTGGGAAATACAAAGAAACTCCAATTGAAAGAGTGTTTACTATGTAAAATTGAATGCATATTGGATATTTTGTGAACAGACTACATTATCTAACTAGAATACTGTAGTGTGTTTTTTTTCTCAAGATGATAGTTTCCTTCCATTAATATTATGTCTGAATGAAAAAACATTAATGTGGTATTGAACATGAGCATGAAAGTATATTTGAAAGTACAGTAAACAGAGCTCAGTTTGTCCATGCACTCTTATACCAAAAGGAAGGGTTTGGTTTATTTTAATTCATCATAATTTTGTTTTTTAAGTTTATTTTTTGCATCCATAACATAAGCTGAAATGTCTTAGTTTTATATTTTCATTCCAGTGTTATTTTTAGAGAGCTACTAGAGGACATAAAATAACAGGATTTGCTTTAATACTATGGCTTATAATACTACAAAATATACGTTTAAAACAATGTGTCCTTTAGAATTAAAACATACTCAGTAACAAAACAATGGAAATTAAAATGAACAAAATGGGACTGTCAGTATCATATTTGTCAGTTACAACATCACATACTTTTTATCCTCACAGATGTTTCTTATCAAGATCATTGCAGTAGAGAGATTCTTGTAGTAAAGCTATCATAGCGCACACAGACAGGGACATACTGTATCTGTGAAAAAAGGCAGATGAGATGCCAGAGTATGTAGGGGTTAGTTCTTTACAAATACAAACCCACATTTTTTTTTCAAGGAACCAATGAGTCTCTTTGCTGGTTTGAGTTTAGTTCACCTATTTTCAAGACAGACTAATCTGAGACAGAAGAAACACAGAGATTGATTAGGGGAATGGGGAATCTCTTTATGAGAAATGATTGACAACGTTTACTCGTATAGGCTAGCATACCGCAATCTCATGAAGGATATGATTTCACTCTATAAATATATAGGAGAAAAGCTGAATATAGAACAAAGGAAAATTGTTCTGGGATTGACAGGTGTTCTAGGTATAAAAACAAAGCAATGTATAATTGTGCTCAGTACAGGATCCAAAAGTATTACACTTCATGATTTTCTCTGATTGAGACTACCTGATAAACTAAGTAGTCTCTCCAACCTTATAGCTTCCAGGGTTTTATTCAAAAATAAAATTTTTTTTGAACTCCATTACTCTATTTCATAGAACCATAGAGTAGAATCATAGAATGGTTTGGTTTGGAAAGGACCTTAAAGATTATCTTGTTCTAACCCTCTGCCACAGGCAGGGATACATTCCACTGTACAACGTTGGTCAAAGCATCATCCAACCTGGCCTTGAACAATTCCTGGGAGAGGGGATCCACAACTTCTCTGAACAACCTGTTCCAGTGTCTCAACATCCTCACAGTAAAGAATTTCTTCCTAATATCTAATCTAAATCTACCCTCTTTCAATTTCAAACTGTTACCCCTTTTCACTACATTCCACGATAAAGAGTGCTTCCTTATCTTTCCTGTAGGCCTCTCTTTAAGAACTGTAAGGATGCTATGAGATTTCCTCAGAGCCTTTTCTTTTCCAGGATGCACAGCCTCAACTCTTTCAGTCTGTCCTCACAGGGGAGGTGCTTCAGGACCCTGATCATTTTTCATGGCCCTCCTCTGGACACACTTGAGCAAGTCCATGTCTTTCTTACACTGGGTCACTGTTTTCTTTTCTAAACAACCTGTTTCCCCAGTTGCTGTTCATCTTGAGCCATATCCCTTTCCCCTTGGATTTTTGACTCTTTTCTATTCTGCTTGTATCAAATGGCCATTTTAGGTTTTGGTCCTTCTCTGTATCCATCCACCTACCCATAGTGCTTCCTATTACTTCTCCAGCATAATTTTTCCCTCTTTCCACAAATTTCCTCTTTCCTGCTCCTCTTTTTCCTGTTTTCTTGCACTACATATCTTGTGTCACAGGTGTCTTCACATTCCTGTGCTCAACAGTCATCTTTCTGTATCATGAGTTTTCTGTTTATTCCTATTTTTCCTAGTTCCCTTGTAACTGTTCACTGGACATGGATGAAGGATCACCTCTGAGAAAACAAGAGAGAATGTCTTTCTGCTTTTCAAAGCACCAAGTGTCATAACCAACAGGAGGAACAAATGTCATCCACATCCTTCAGCTCTGAAAAGCCCAGTTCAGAAGAATCCTCTAGATGATTTAGATGCAAGATTTCAAAAGATGATGAACATGTATGAAGTTCTCTTTGCTTCTTTCTGGATTTTTTTGATGCTTATAGTTTGGGTAACACTAATGCAGATTTTCACTGGTATGAACAAAATCCTTGAACTTAGGGCTGAACACTTTTCCAAATTCCCATCATTGCTTAAAGAATACAAGTCAGCGTTCATTCAGAGTGCGATACAAATTCCTCCCTTCCCCTCAACCTTTTAAAAATTATTCTAAAGCACTTTTTCCCTCTCATCTTATTCCAGAAATAGCAAAATAATTTTAAAGAAATTTCTGTAAAATTACTCTTGGGCCAAACACCCAAACTGGAAACGCAAACCCAAACAAACATTTGAGCAGGTGTGATCTGACGAATGAGATGGTGTTTTTAGTGTATAACACAAGTTCATCAAAGAACAGGAGTTTCAGAAATCTGAAGTACAAGCACTGTTATCAGCAATTTTATATAGCAACAATAATTATAGCTGTAATATCACAAATAGCCTGATTAAAGTAATGAATACATTTTAAAAGCCTCTCAAAACTATAATGCTATATGAAGTGTCAGCAGTGCTCACATGATTTTAGTTTTGTTTTCTGTTTTCTTTCTAGTGGATGTCGCTGACATAGGTCAACAGTTTAGACTGAGAAATTTCCTCTCAGAACCTGTAAGAGGGGAAAATGTGTTAGAGTATATAAAGCATTACCAAAAGTCACTGCCTTGATTGAACCCAATGTAGATGAAAACAAAAGATACCCACCTGAATCTGCTCCTGTGTGGCATGCCTTAGGTGTTCCTGCATTGTTGGCAGGGGGTTGGACTCAACAATCTCCAGAGGTCCCATCCAACCCCTACCATTCTATGATTCTATGATACGTACTATATCTGTACTGCCATATCTATTGAATGACAATGAAATGTGAGTCACAGTACATAATGGAACTCAATTTTAATAGACAAGAAAAATAGTAATTTACAGAACATTTGAGTGGAAGAAAAGAAGACAAACCAATAATCAATTTATCTTTGAAGGAATGCTGATGTTATTTTTATATATATATATATTCCAGTAATTGGACAAAGTCACATGTACTTTGCTTTGTGAAAGAAAATATGAGCAGTTCTTTAAGTGAAAGATTCTTTAATCATTCTAAAAGACACAAAACTCTGCCTTAAAATGGAAATTCTAGTCTTGACCTCAGCAGGAAGATAAAACTCAGATTGATTATGTGGAAACCTATAGAAAGTAACAGTAATTACACTGATTTGCATACCTAAATTAACATAATTGTTTTTAAATACTAACTGTTTAAAATCCCAAGTGTGTTTTGGGCTGTAATTGTAATGAGTGCGGGTTACAGGAAAAGGCAATAGTTTAGTTTCCCCAGTGATCCATCTTGCTAAGTATATAATTTTCATTTTGCTCTTAATTACTGTTTAAAGGATATGCCACAGAAGTGTCACTGTATATCTCTAGTTCTCTGAGGAGTAAAGAGATTTTTACATCATTTGAAAGACTATCTAAATCTTTGCTCATGAGTTTTGTCAAACACAGTAGTTTATTTTCACAAGGAATACATACTGTATTTGAATGTATCCTTTGACTGGTTGAGAGATTCTGACACAAAGTGTTTGGAATCTATGTGATATTTACTGGAGTCACCCCACCTAACTTCAAACACCTGCATCATATCTAGCACCCCTCAGTTTCTTTGTTAGATAGAACAGTGAGACAGAGAAGGCTGTATATTTTATATCATTTGACAAAAAATCTCTGCCAAATGTTTCATCTGTGCCTGTCTTTCTCCATCAAGGAAGTCTCAAAGGATTTATTCAGATGAAGAAACTACCTGAACAAATTAGATAAATCCTATTCTATGTTCCCAAACTTGAATGTTATTTATTCTGTGTTTCCTCTCAGGAAATCTTGTCTAGAGTCTGAAACTGAGAAAATATAGAGAAAATTCTTACAAAATACTTATAAAACAGATGTGATTATACATGCACATAAGGAGGCAATATAGAAGCAGATAGTACTCGAGTACTACACATGATAAATGCCACTGATTCTAGACACTGCTACAGAGATTCAGTTGAGATACTACAGGTTGGCTACAGTCATTAGAATCTGATGTCAGTGGTCTGCTCATGGGTGTTGTGGTGGGTTGGCCTTGTCTAAATGCCTGCTGCCCACCAAGCCACTCTATCATATCACTTCCCCCCTCAGCAGGACTGGGTGGGAAGAAAATAAGACGGAAAAACACTCTTGGGTCAAGATAAAGGCAGTTTACTAAAGAAAAAGCAATCATGGTGTGTAGAAGCAAAGAAAACCAAAAGACTTATTCTCTATTTCCCATCAGCAGGTGATGTCCAGCCACTTCCTGGGAAGCAGGGCTTCAGTATGTGTCGCAGTTGCTTCAGGCATTGTACTAGGGAATTCTTCCTTGCTCTCCTATCTCCCCCCTCCCTACCCTCCTCCTCTGTCTTAGCTTTTATTGCTGAGCAGAGGAGCAGATACCATATGGAATGCAATACCCCTTTGGTCAGTTTGGGTCAGCTGTCCTGCCCAAGTCCCCTTGAAAGATCTTGCACACTCAGACCTCTAGTGAGGGGGAAATGTTGGAGAGATGGTCTTGATTCTGTGGGAGCACTGCTCAGCAGGAGCCAAAAAACTGGTGTGCTATCAACACCTTTCTAGCTACAAGTACAAAGTATGTCACTATTAGGGCTGCTGTGAGCAACGTCAGCTCCACCTCAGACAGGACTAATGCGTTGATGTTTGATTTTATTATGGATGTTTCTTCTTAGCCATGAAAATTTGAGTAATTGTGTGAAGTTGCTACATCTTTCTAATTGAAGAAACAAATAATTTTAGTTCTATGAGACAATACATAGACATTAGACAATATATAGGTGATTTTTAAAAGATTTTTTAATTAGGGCGTTGGGTATGACAGTGAGTGACATCTAAAAATAATGATTAAGTAGACTAAGTATATCAGGAAACTCCAGATAAGAAAAAAGTCTGGATTTTGGTCTCTAAACTTGTTTCCTCATTCCCTCATTAAATTTTCACAAAACAGATTAACTTTTTCTTTATCCACCCTCATCTTTATTCATCAATGCAGATATCTTTTTTATTATTAAAAAATGTATGACCTATTAAAAAGCAGTTACAGTTTAATGAATATTTACTGTTATCTACAGACTGGTTTATGCCTTGGATCTTTTTTTCTCATTAAGTATAGATATATATAGGCTTTCACATATCCACAGGGGAATTCTCTGCAGTTTGTCACCTCTCTATGCATATTGTGCTCAACATTTCAGTATTTTTCTGTCTTCTCCAAGTTTGTAAAACATCTTAGAGTAAAAGTTAATTATATTAAAATAATTTAAGAAAATAGGGTATCTGGTCTCATAGTTGGAAAAAGTTGAATTACTCTTCCTGTCTGTTAAGAGTCTGAGGGAAATATATGGTTAAAGAAATCTATACAACCATAAAGAAAATGGGACATGATCTGTCATCCCAGGAAATGTATGCGATTAACTGTTTAGCAGAAATAACTTGTGAGGTTTCAGTTTGGTTTTGTTTCACTTAAATGTACTACTACCTTGTGTTAATTCAAAAAATTTTTTATATAATGTTCTAAAAAGCCCCAAATGCTGAATCACTTACCTGCTTTTGGAGAAGCCAGAGCAACTCAGAGAATGATATTACAGTATGATGTAATGGGAGTCAGTGCTACTGATAAGTAAATCTTGCTGTCAGCAAGGGCTTATTCAAGGAAGCAAAAGGCAAAATCTTCATAATGGCTTAAATAATAATAATAGTGAAATAGTAACCAAATAATACTCAAAAATATGAAAAGGCTCAAAAGTTCTTTGAATTACAGTGTTCATTTTGACACAATTCATAGCACATAAAAAGATCTCAGAGGATGTCTAAATTAAAAAAAAAAAAAAAAAAGAAAAAGTACAATTTCTTCATATTAGCACTTACAGATCCTTATCCAATGGTATATTCAAAACAGAAATTGTATGGTCAGAATGAGGCCAAAGATTACAGCTCTTCTTCATTGTGTCTTAGTGGGCAAGTCTGATAGCAGAGTATCCACTGAGATAAGTCTTATTTCTGACTGCTTACATAAGACTCTGTTCATGAGGAGGCAGAGAAAGTAATCTGAGCCTCATCCACATCCCAGACTTATGAACTATAGACGTGGACAGCAAGAGCCTCTTGGCCAGTGCAGCTCCATTCAACATGATAGCAACATCAGAATTCAGTCAGGTATGGGTGTACTCAAGTCCTTAGTGTCTCTGTAGTCTCCAAGGTAGCTTATTACTCTTCCAAAAAGAAGGCATTGTTATGTGAAATATGTCTTTCTAATGTGTTCAACCTTATCTGAGAAGTGAGCATGAAAGTAATTTATGCCCAGAGAAGTTAGCAAACTTTTTTCTTGATGTGCTCCAATAGAATTACATTGTCTTTAGAGCAAAGAATTTGTGTGACAAAGTGACTTTCCTAGGAAAAGATTGACACATATCTCAGTCTTCCTTCCATCTCCATGCTTTAGTTAGTTCATGATAGGATTTGACCATTACTGACTAGAGTATATCTAAATAGTTGTTAGCTGTCATCATTAGTTTGCTCTTTTCTGTAGGAACTTTAAAGTTCAAGCTTGTATTCTTATTGAATATATCCATTGTAAATACTACATACAGAAAATTTAAGAGGGTAGTTTGTTGCTCTGTGATTAGAAGGGCTTAACTGTAATAAGACAGTAAATTTATCTTTATACAGTGGAAGGTAGCTTTAGTAATCTTGAAAACCATTTCACAGTTTAATATCAGAAGTTTCTCACAAAGAAAATCAGAGTTTAATTCTGTACACAATGAAGTAGACAGGAATTTTGCCATGGGCTTTAGTAGTATAGGAAAAGTCACAAGTTATTAGTTTTTAAATTACATTAAATTTATTCTAGAAATAGTAAATTTTTCTGGAATAGGTTTTAAAATATTTTTTAAATGTATCATTGTTCAAAGACAAGAAGCTTTTCAACCATTAAATGTTTAGACTACTCCAAGAGAGAAATGTTAAATCTGCAGAGAAATATCAAAGTGGAGTGTCCATAATAATTCACAGCTTCTGACTTACAGACTTCTAAAATTTCCAAGAATCAGGAAAATTATGTGTGAGTGGGATATTTTTGGAACTAGAAGTTGAACTTGACACATGGAAAAGTTCATGTCCTGGTTTGGGTGAGAACACAGCTGGTTCTGTTCAGTTATTTTACTTTTCAGCTCAGTTCTTCTAACTAACTGCACTTTCAGAAGTTAGTAGCCTGTTTTCACAGTGTGCTGCTAGCAGTGATAACACCCCATGTTTAGAATCACTATGAAGGATTGTATGCAGACCAAGGCCACTGCTGGATCTTGTGTACCATATTGAGGGGTGCAGGAAAGTGAAAGGGCGCATCTGCAGGGAGGAGCGGACAGGGGAAGTGACCCTAAACTGACCAACGAGGTATTCCAGCCCATATACGTCATGTTTGGTGTAAAGCAGAAGGATCTGGAGGGTCTATAGCTTGCTCACTCGCTCGCTCTATCTCTGGCGGCTCCTGGGCTCCCCTCTTGGACTGCTTTGCCAGCATTGCTCAGCTTGGCTCAAGTCCTCTTTTGGTTCCTTCCTCAGAGCATCAAGGAGGACTCTGTTCTGCCTTTGATTCCAGTCTGTGTTTCTGAATCTGGTACCAGAATCCAGCTCATGAGCACAGCTCCTGTCTGCTGTGGGGCCCAGTCTGGGACTTCCCCAGTGCCTGCTTCACAGCATCAGTGGTGACAGTGATGTAATTACCATCAGGGGGGTTGGGTTCGATACCCTTTTTGTATATATTTGTACATATTCTATTTTTATTATTATTATTTTCATTTTCATTAAAGCTGTTCTGATTTCCTTTTCTAATCGCTAAGTTTCTCTTCCCTATTCTCTTTCTCTTCCCCTTTGGGGAGGGAGGGGCGTTAACACAGGGCATCTGTTATAGGTCTAAGGGGCTGCCCTGACCCTAAATGTGACATAAAAGATTATAAGAACTGTTTGCTCGTCTCCAGGCATTTTTTTCTTGATTTCTCTAATCCATTGTAAATCAAACTACAGCTAAATCTTTATGTTTTGAAAAACTCCTTGATCTCTTAGTTATAATTAAAAATATTTCTCTAATCATCCCGTTAATAAGAATTATAGCAGTGTCCTGTGACAAATGCATTGAATGCTTCAGAGAAATTTCCTAACAAATATTTTAATTTAAACAAATATTTTAATTTAAAAGATAAGCAGAAAGAGTATGTTGCTATGTGCTTTCCCTGACCTCAACGATAATTGTGAAAGGAAAAATAATCTATTTAATACACGTAATTAATACACCTCTAATAAAATTATTTTATATAATTTGTAAACAAATTCTGTTACATGTAGATTTCTGGAACATTATAGGATAGTAGATAAATTACAAGACTAATACATTTCCTTCAGTTCTAGACCCCACATTAGGCCAACATCTTGAAATTTAGTAATCTGCATATTTCAAACACTGATTTAATTTGAAAGATGTTACAATTGAGCCAAACAATGAACTACTAATTATGGCTTGTTCTCTTTTTTCTCTTTTGTCTTTTGTTCAATCATCTACTCTCTTTCTATGGATTGTAGGACATTCTACCAAATTGTATCCTGCTAGTGAAAACAGGCTAATCATTTTAATTCCTCTCTTTGGCTAATAATCCCTTGATTCATAGACATCTGCTATATTTTATTCTCTATTTCTTCTTTCTCAAAAAGATTTTTCTTATTTTCCTCTATAACTGCAGTTCTTTATCCAATTTGTTCTGAGTTTGAATTTCATGTCATGTCTGTCTCAGAATAAATGTCCTCTACATTGCTGGTGACAGCTGGGCAAAAATTTATGGATTCTTTTAATATATATTTTTAACTGTCTCACCAATTTTTTCCTTTTAAAAATAATTTTGTAGATTTTCAGTCAACATCCAAGTGTAGCAGCCAGTACAAGGTAAAGGATTTTCATTGCTGACACTGCTTTTTACATGTATGTAAAAAAAGGAAATTAGTATGATTCAGACAAGTCTTATATCCCGAATGCATATGATTTTTCCAAGGAAAACAGAAAATACACCATTGACTAATGCTTTCACATACTAATATCTTAATGGAAGAATATTTACAAAGTCCAATGCAAAATATAGTTTTCATGCTCACTTAAACAGATTAGCATAATTTTATATGACTATGAACCAATATAATAGCATTAACTGTAACATATAGGCAAAAAATGTACGATGTCTAGTTTATTACATAGCATCAGCTGAAAGCCAGTACAGTTAATTTCACAGTAATTCTTCATAAATCCTGATTACAAAAACCTGATAAATTACAGAAGCTCTCACAAACTGTTTCTTGTAAAATGGTTTTGAAAAGAAAAATCCTGTATTTCAGCTGTATTCTGAAAAAGTGGATTTGATGCTAGGAATTTTGTTTTCAAGCTTTTAAAGTTTTATCTTTTTACTACTTAGTTTAAAAGGATAGTGAGATGCTGCGTTCAGACGGCTTTAGGTTGCCAGCATCTAATTTTTGCAAGTGAAAATGTGCAAGTCACAGACTTTTGCTGGGGCAGTCTTTATGACTGGCAATATTCTTTAGTATTTGGATAGGAAATAACTTAAAGGCCTCTTCAGATTGTTACTGCATTGCAGAGTGATCTCCTAAATCTTTAACTTAGGAGATAGGATATGATTATTTCTTCAGTTGTGAAAGTACCATCATTACAACATAAAAAGATGCTGTACTGATACTCTCAGTGGGAATTCCGTGCCTCCTAACTTAACCTGAAAAAAGGTTTCCAAAATCCACGAGTAAAAGCATGTACCACTCATTTTCACTAAGAAAAATATCTCTCCCCACCACTAGGCAGTAATAGAGGGCCTGCAAGGCAAAGCAGTCTCAAGGTTATGTTCTCTCCAGAGTCCTAATTTACAAGGCAGACATGTGCTGCTTCTTTAGACCACCAGGTAGTAAAAACAGCTTGATTTTCTTAATCAAAATCCAACATTTCTGTACAGTGGGTCTCTTACTGTCAAAGTCACTCTTAGCAAGACAAAAGTTAATTGAAGTATTGCTAATGTGAAAAACTGTAAAATCCATCAATATATAGGCCACACTAGCAGTACCTATGACAGTGTTCCTGCCAGACCTCCAAAATCATATAAATTTTACTTTTAGCATAGTGTACATAAACCAGAAAGTATTTAGTGATGCAAATCATAACATTCACTTGAATTCAGAACCTTGTAATATAGACGGTCAACTCTCAGGTTTATCCATAATATATCCCCTCGTTTGTAAATCCTAACACTCTCTGATCAAGGGAAAAAAAAAAATCCAAGTAAGTGAGAAGGTTTTCTCTACTTTGGGGCAAGATGTTGAAGTAGTATCAGTGGAGCATCACTGGTTAACATCTGAGTAGCAGAACCATTGAGAGGGAGTTACATAGATTATCTATTTGACTTATCTAGTATGAATAATTCTTACATGAGTGTGTGATTTTTTTATCTTTTTCTTTTTTTTTTTATATTTACAAGCATACCTCTTTGTTATGTATTCTAATTGAAGTGTTCTAATAATATCATAAGATTAGATATAATAAAACACTAAATTTATTACATGCCACAAAATGTCGTAACAGGTACAGTGTATATATTCATTGACATATAAAAGTTGTCTTAAATCCAGAAGTTATTAAAGTGTCATAAAATTCAGAACAAAATAAACATAAAGTAAACAATGCAATGTATATTTAAGTAATGTTAATGTCTTAACAGACTAACAGTTATAATAATGTAACAGATAGGTCTTCATATTTTTATACCGTTTTTCACAAGAATCTAACAATCTTTTCCCTACTGCTGTAAGGAGTTTGAGTTGTGAGTTTGGTCATGAAGCAAATATGGCCAATTATCAAAACCAACAGACTACATTTACAGAAGTGTCAGAAAACGTTACTATTGCATTTGTGATGTTTTCTACCTCCCAACTACAATAGTCTCAGGAGAAAGTAATTACATATGATGCTAACTACTTTCTGCTTGCTTGGACAAAAATTAACCATTTAAAAATATATATTTGATTATTATTTCTGGTTGACAGAAAGAAAATCAAATAATGTTAATACACAAAAGCTGGTCTGAAATTTCTAATGTCAAATTTTACTTGAGATTCATGAGTAGCCTTGGAGCTTGAAATAGAGAAATATCAGCATAATGTAATTAATTTTTTTTTTTTCTAAATATAGCTATGAATTTTAGTTTGGCTAGATAAAATGTCAATAATGCAGAAAATTTGAAGCAATCAAATAAATATATATATCCATTTAAATGGGGAGAAATTAGACTATTTTATTTTCTATTGTTATTTTCCATGCTTGATCTAAGAAAATTGAGATTTTGCATCTACTCAGTACATTTCTGTCATTACACACAGTATTTCTCTAAATGCAATAGAAACAAATGATAGCTGGCTATATTCTGCTCAGAAATTTTATTTGAATTCCAGTGATTTCCCCTACATGTTCCAAAATCCCCATCTTTTTTCCTATACAGATAGACAGCTGCAGAAGAATGACAAAACTGTCATGCTTGCATTCAGTTGGAAAGAAAATCTATCAGGAAATTTATTTTATGATCAGGTTTTACATTACTACTCTCCTCCAGACCTATGCCTTTACAGTCTGCTGTTTTTCTGTTTCTTACTATTGCAAAATATGATGCAACTAAACACTCTTTCCCTCCAATTAGCCTCACAGAAAGGTCTGTTTAATGACAGCTTGGCATGTTTTATTGTGAAAACAATTTAATTTGTATTTATCTATAAGCATATTAGACAGTAACTTAATGATCAGATATCAGAAGTCTAGGTCATCTTGACCTAAAACATTTTAAACTGCCCTAGAAGCACTCTGTGACACAGATTGCATCTCTAGATGTGTTTAATAAACATTGGAAAGAAACAAACAGTGCAGAAGTTAATCTTCATATTTCAAAATAAATGTGAGATGACTTAGGCAACATTTAAGCTAGTTAGCATGACAAAAATCCTGGACAAAATTGATAAGGGACATAATTATTAAAGTATTAAAAGATTGTAACTTAATGGTAATGAAAATAACTTTATGGAAATTAGATCCTTTAAGACAACGCTCATACATTCTTTTAGGAGATTAAAACTTGGTTACCATGGAAACCTAGTAAACATAGGGCTTCTGAAAGATTACTTCCTTCTGCATGATGTGATTAGAAGTTAGACTATACAAAACCAAAGTATGTTGTGTTCAGAAGTGGTCAGCTAATTACAGAAAGAAAAATAAAAGAGCAAATCCTTCACTAATGAAGATTATACTGCTTTACTTCATTTCCATACAAAAATATGACTGTCCACTTTATTACAATGTATTAGGTGAAATAATTTAAGTGGCCCACCATATTTATTTTGACTAACAGGACATTAACTATGATCTCCAGGTTTGCACTCATATCAGTTAAAGTTGAAAGCACTTTGTTCTAGCAGAGAAATGTCATTGGATGAGAGACAAAGATGGGACAAGATACATTAAAAATCCACATTTTCAGCTAGATAAGTAATTATGTCTTGTAGCAACTCAGTTGGGGACATGCCATTTTAATCTATTCTAAAAACTTTCAAAGCAGTTACATTATGCTAGAACTGCTGGTAAGCATTATATTGTCTCACCTACCTAACATGAAAAACAAAAAATTACCAATGTGGAGTACTATATGTGTAAAACATTATACAGTCATAAAGGTTGTAACTTTTCCTGTCTCTCTTTTTTTTTTTTTTTTCTTGTCAAAGAGAAAAAAGGAATTTCTTGGTTTTGTTGTCTTATGTTTTCTTTTATCTTGCCCTGCTGCTTCATCTTCATTTTTCACACGTTAGAAAGTGAAAAAATAAAAACTTCTGGTTTTTTACCTCTCTTTCCAATTACAGCCACAAGTAATTTTTCAGTGATCTTGTGGTAATTAAAATCTCCATCAAACTATTCAAAGGAATAGCAATGTTAGCACTCCAGTGTGCTGTTCAGATACCAGCTCAAGAAATTACATTCTGCTTACTTAAATCTCCTCCGCTGTCTCATTTGGAATAGTATGTTCTTCATTTCATATGCCAAACAGGATTCTGATTATGAAAATACTGGTTCATGTGAGCAACACAACTGGTCTCAGTGGAACTGCCCTTTTGTTTGCAGCAGAGAGTTACTGACTCTGCAATGAACCACAGAAAGGAAGAAATTCTACCACAGGTCTGAAGTTGTTAAATGTCTGAGAAAGACATCATTCTGAGCATAGAGGCTGCCTAAAGTTGCCCTAGTAATTAAAAGTTACAGAACTTGTAAGATGATTTCTGTTCAAACCTCATTTTCTAAATATCTACCTTGAGTCTCCATATTCTCAAATTCTTGGGATCCATCTATTAGACAAACACAGCAAAAGTACAGACTAGTATTAGGAGATAGTTTTAAAGGACTACAATTATCAACCATTTATTTATGTGCACACAAGTTTGGGGTATTTGTTTTTATTTTCTTTTGCAAAAGAGTTAAGTACAAAGTGAACCATTTTTTTTCTTGTTTTTTTGCAATAGAAAGCTAGAATCTCAGTATTTAGAGAATCAGACATTCACAGAAACAAGAAACATAAGTAATTTGTTGAAAATTATGCAAAAGCTCTATATGATATTTCAAAAAGCACTTCTTTTCCTTTATATTTCCCCTGCATTGGGTACAGAATAAATATTTTAAATAAACGAGATAAGGAGGAACAATTACACTTTAGAAAGAAAACATCTGTCCTCATAGATTTTTTTAAAATAGTGATTTTTCTGATTACCTTGTTTCTCTGCTATATTGAATCTGTTCTTCCACTGTTAAAACAGGACTTGTCATAATAAAAGGTTTGAACTCTTATTAGACACTAGGCTCATGAGAATGAATTACAGCTAAAAGAAGTAAGATCCTTGAGGGCAGTTCTGTGATACCACCACCCTCAAAATGCTTCAGAGTTTTACAGTTTTCTTTAATATTTTCACTGTTAAAGACAAGTTACAGTATGATTTGGTGGTATTCAAGTCTTAGGAGACAGCAGTAAGGAGATTGGAAATTAAACCACTAATAGCTAGAGAGATAAGGGCCTACAAGCTCCATCTAGGAAAAAAATCATGTAACTTCATTAATTGTAAACTCTTTGCATCCAGACCTTAAGACATTTAAAGCACAGGTGTCCATGTTTATTATCTTATTATTTTTAATATGAAAGGAAATGCTACAGGTATCAGTCATTCAGTTAAGGAAGTATAAGTACAACAGATGTATATATACAACATCTCTGACTGAAGTGACTGACTATAGATTTTAATGGTCAAAATTCCCCAGATTTCCTTGTGCTTTAAAATACAAGGTTTAAATGTTTATCAACAGTAAGATTTTCTGCATTCTGAGTTTGAAAAGGATTTCTTTACACTGTAAGTCAAGAATAATTTGCAATTAATTCAGCAAGAAATGTGCAACCATCCTTGGGGTTTCAGTCTTCTAGTCCCAAGCACTTCTCAGTGTGTCTGTCTCAGGAAGTCTGTCCCAAACACCAGCTCTACAATTGTATCTCCACCCAAGGCTCCACAGTGAGGGACAGCTGAGCCATGTCTGGTTTGGCCAGAGGTTATTCTTGAACACTGTCAGAGTGGCCTGCTGAAGCCCCGTGCTGTGCCACAGGAACAAGCAAAATTCTACCAGCACTCTCTGTCCCAGCACTGATGGTGTGGAGCTACCATGAGCCTGGCATATGCCAGAAGCTGGAACGATTTTGTTTCTCTGCATTGGTTTTATTTTTAGGGGTTTTTGTCCCATCAGTTTCTCTGGCCATTCTG
The DNA here is from genome assembly GCA_024611175.1 of Megaceryle torquata. Classification (NCBI taxonomy): domain Eukaryota; kingdom Metazoa; phylum Chordata; class Aves; order Coraciiformes; family Cerylidae; genus Megaceryle; species Megaceryle torquata. Next base: position 11,116 of record JANIJG010017492.1, on the reverse strand, counting down.
GCAGCATCAGCATTTATCTGTTAAACACCACTTATTTTCTGCACAGCCAGTTCCAGAATCTTCCAGGGCCTCTGTTAGTTGACTGGCTGGCTCTGAAACATGGGTCAGGCTGCCTCCACCTACTCAAGAGGAGAGAAGGAATAGGAGGAAGAGATTTTCCATGCACCAAAACAGAGATTTCTTCACTGAATAGACCAGTGGAACAGATATTTCTCTGTAGCCTTTGGAGTGACCATGGTGGAACAGATATCCACTCTGCACCCATGGAAGACTCCATGCCAGAGAAGGGGTATGTCCTGATGGAGCTGCAGCCTGTGGGAAGGACCCACACTGAAGCAGGTTTATCTTAAAGAACTTCAGCCTCTGGACACCCTATGTTGGAGCAGGGAAAATGTTTGAGGAGGAAGAAGTGGAGAACAGCTCTTACGGACTGACCACCAGTCCACCCTTCCTCCTTATTCTGCACTGCTTGAGCAGTGAAGGAGTGAAGTGTAGTCTGTGAAGAATCAGGGGTAGGAGGAAGGTGGTTTATCTTTTATTTTTGTTTCTCATCGTTCAAATCTATTATAATTGGCAATAGATTAAGTTAATGTTTCCCAAGTAGAGTCTGTCAGCTGAAGGAGAGCATAGCTACACAATGTCAAAGCTGGCACAATGTGCCATTTGCCACCTGAATTTAAATTCCAACTACAGATTAGCAGGAATGACTAAACTAGTGTTATATTTAAATTTAAATTTATGAATGGCTTAATTATGAATCAAGCTCACTTCTGCAGTAAGTAGCATAAAGTCTATGCACCGATTAAGTACTATTCAGTAGCTTAAATACAGTTTGCTAAAAAAAAAGAAAAGAGACATCTTTGAAGGTCTTAGGGTTCTTTGTTTGTTTGTCTCATTGTGGCAGATGTTCTTGTGATTTCAATCATGCCAGAACTAATTCCTCTTATCATTTGCACAATTGCACTGAAGTCATGCACACAATGATTATAACTTGCCTGTCAAATACTGCTCATGTTCAGCTTGTCTGTTTTCCAGCTTATAATTTATCCCTCTTCTTTAATTCCGGTAAGTGTTGTGACCTATTGTTCAACATTTTTGTTGCTTGCCAATAAAACTCCTTTGTCCTTATAACCACTAGCTCAAGTAACACAAAGTGGGTGGGATTTCAGCAAAGACAGAAGGCTGATGTGTCCACTAAATCCCAGCAATCTTTTAACTTTTAAATGTATTTTTCCCTATAATATTTGAGAACATTGATTATAGAGGTCATATTAATTCAGACTAAAAGTTGACATGAAACTGTTTTATTTCTGCAGCCTGCTCTGCTTTACCAGACATGTAAAGATGTTTCAAAATATATTAAAGGCCAAGCATGAAGATAAACATTAAATAGAACAGAGAACAATTCTGCTAAAAACAGTAACATTTAGTTTGGTAAGTTAGACAAAATTTGGATTTGTCTCAGTGATGATAAAGTTGCTTTTTTTCCACACTAAAAAGAAACCTAAAATCACTAGATAAACAGTATTTAGATGGATGGAATTACACAGAGCAAACTTAGAAACAATATCTAGGTTTTTTTCAGTTCTTTGGTATAGATGTGAGATAATCAAAAGTCCACTAAATGGATGTCCTTTTATTGAAGTGATGCTTTGAAGAATCTCCAGAATGTCTTACTCAAATACAGGGGAATATGTCTCTATGAGTGAAAGAGAGAATGTTGAGAATGCCAGTAACAACTGGCATCATCAACATCCCAAAGCATCCAGAGAGTGCATGATGGAAATATGCATGAATATGGACATGAAAGAAAAGTTTATACATTTCACATTTTTGTTTAAAATTACATTTGCAGTGGAGTTGAAAAGACCTAGTGTAAAAAGTGATGTTTGTTTATTTTAAACACAAAATTACACATTGTAGAAAGCACATATATTTCTTTATGTAATTATTTTGTTAATGATGATCATGTACATGAGAAAATAATAGTCTGCAGTTCTAGACTATGACAATCTACTCTAGAATTTTCAATGCAAAACCTTGGGTTTTTGACACTATAAATAGGCTGCTAGTTTATTATCACAGAATAGAAGAGATAAAGCAGTCACTGAAATGGAGATGAGTTAGAAATTATTAGGATAGCCCATTAGTAATTTTCTTGCCAATTCCTGACCTATGTCAACTTTTTTTTCATACTGTCTGTATGCATATTTTGTTTATTACTTTGTAATATAAATAATTGGCCACTTCCTGCCACCTATGACAAGACAGATACTTATATATTACAGTCTTTGCCTGGAAATTAAGAATCAGATTTAAATCAATAAGATTTCAATCTGCTCCAAGAATGAAATTGAAGCATTGAAAAAAATTAAGCAAGAGGCTTGCAGAACAGTTGAGTTTTAAGCTATGATTTAAATCAAAAATCAATATGTAATAACTGTTAACAATGAACTGTTAACATTTAGTAACTAACATCTGTCTCTCAGGGAGTAGAAAATGCATATCCTTTCAAAATTCATTACTCATCTTGTCTTCTTACATAGATTTGACTGATAATGCACTGGATAAATGTCCATATAGACTTGGGTCTATCAGGTTCTGAATTCTGTTCATGGTTTGAAGAAACATGTGGTTGAACTTCCTAATTATTGAAAGTTGAAAAAAAAATAAACAACACTGTTGTGCTGACCTAGTAAGTTTATGGCAAATACAATGTAAAATATCTGACCAATTTCTATAATTTACTTTGGGTCAAAATGAAGACATTTTTATATGTTTTTAATTTTTTGGTTATATAAAATGTCATGTAACTGTGACATGAAATATGGTCTCTAGAAAGCCTAAAGCAGGAAAGACCTTGTTAAGTACATTCCCAGTCAGGAAAGTACTTAGATGAATGCTTTTCAGAACTAAAGGCCTTGCTGCCACTATGAGGAGTCAATTTCTTTTGCCGAGGCTTTGTTACTTCCCAAATAAAAAATAAAAATAAAAATAATAAATAAATAAAATAATTTAAAAAAAATATTCTGAGGAACATCTGGCACAGTATTCTCTATTTCTCATCGTTTCCTTCAGCAGTGGAGAGCTACAACACCTGTGGAGAGTGTGGTCTGGCCACCAAGACTGAGAGGAAAGGTGCAGGGAGCAAGAGCAGTTAGGATCAGTCAGTAGAGATTAAACAGAACCTGTTTGTAAAGGAAGCAGGTAATGTAACCTCTGAAACACCTATAGGGAGTGAGAGTTGGCAAAATAACATTAAAAATAACAAAACAAAACAAAACATTAAAGTTCCAGAGTATTTGGCTACAAATCTTTCTCTTTGTAACACTTCAGTTTTACTACAGCAATGTTAAGCATTGGGTCACAAAATAATATACCCTGAATGAGGAGCACATTTAATTTGAAAGGATATGTAAATTGATCAGATCTTATAAAAGGTTAGCATAATCTATTTTAGCATACTGTATTGACATAAAGTATTTGTTGCTATAAAAATGTATGTATTGATTTCAGGTACTTATTGATTTTTTTTTTTTTTTTTTTTGACTAAAAGTCTTCAAACAAGCTCAATGACTTGATCTTCATCATAATAGCGTGTGTAACCTAGACTCAGCATATTTAAAGATGGAGATAATATAATGGAGATTATTTTTTCTCAATACAGTGCCAAGAAGCTCTCAATTGTAAAAATAATCTTTCAGGGGCCAAAGTCCTTTTCACAACCAGAAATTAATCTGAAGAGGAACTGAAAATAACTTAAGAGTATAACCTCCTGCAAGACTTCTGTCTTCATACTTGCTCTGTGTAATCAAGTTTGCAAGGCAAGTATGAAAACTCAAACAAAAAAAACTCCATAGTTCTCTCTCACTAAATTCACAAAACACAAAGAAAAGACTACAAGCATTCCTCTTCATACTATAACCTAATATGGGCTGCATATATTTGCATCTCAATAGATGTTAACAAGCAATCTTCTTATTGAAGATATCAACATTCTCCACAGTGGTATTTTTATGAACGATATGTATACTGAAGCTCTCTTAATGCTAACATTCTGTAAATGCAACTGTTACTCTTAGCTCTGAGTAAAAGCAAGCAAGACATGATAAATTAGATAGCCTATAGGTACAGATTGCCATTAAATGTCCTTGAAGGAATGTAAAGAACTGTCTTTCTGAAAAACACTAAAGTGAAGGCAGCACTGAGATACTAACTTTTAATGATCAGTAACCACAGAGGTGAGAAGAGTGGATTTTTTTTAGTACAGCATTAAACAGAATCTCCAGTGTTTTACTGCTTGGTGTTCCTGCTATTCTTGCTGACATAAACTATCATATGATATTGATTAAATAAGTATAAGAACTCTGAATACCATAAACTAGTTCTGGATTAGTTTACTAACCCAAATAATATTTAGATCAGCTTCTTGATTCTTTAAATTCTTTGCTCTCCTTTAAAATGAAGTCTCTTTCTGTATGGTGTCCTGGTACTTTAGATTAATTTCTGGAATGGAAAAGGACAGCCTGTAAAGGTTTAGGGTCAGGGCTGTCTGCTAGACATATAACAGATGCTTTCAGTTAACCCTTCTACGTCCTCAAAGCAGAAGAGAAAGGGAATAAGGGAGAGACACTTATCAGTCAGGAAAGAAAGCTAGAACAGCTTTAAGGAAAATTATAATAATAATTTAAAAATTGAATATATATGCAAGTATATACAAAACCAGTATCAAATCCACCTCCCACCACCCCTCTACTCCCCATCTCCCTTGGGATAGAAATTACATCATCAACACCACTGATGCTGTGGAGCAGGCATTGGGGGAATACCAGACTGGACGCAACAGCAGAAGAGAACTGGATTCAGGATCTGGATTCTGGAACTGGGTTCAGGAACACATGGATTGGGATCCAAGACAGAATGTATGGAGTTCTCCTCGTATGATATACATTGAAGAAGAGGTTGACCTTCATGATCCCTCAACTTTATATTTAATATGATGTACACTGGATGGAATCCCTCATTGGTCAGTTTAGGGTCACCTGTCCTGTCTGCTCCTCCATACATGTTCAGCCTTTCACTTTCTGCACCTTCAACATGGTACACAAGATTTAGCAGTGACCTTCATCTTCACATCAACCCTTGGTAGTAACTTTAAACATCATGTCATCACTGCTAGAATCAGATACTGTCTGCGAAAATATGTTGTTAACTCCAGAAAGTGCAGTTAGGAAAGTGTTAGCTGAAAAGTAAAATCACTGAATATAATCAGTTCTAACTCAAACCAGGACACAGACAAAGTACATGTTTTGTAAGTAGAAACATCACCAAATTTGCCTGTCTAAAAATACTCAGGATAATTTAAAAGCATATTCAATGACATGGAATGGAGGCTGAATCTGTGGCAAAACCTATGACAATGAAACTGTTTTTAATCTACGCTTGATGTGTCATACTGCCAGGGAATGACACCATAAGCTTAAGCATTGATTTCCAGAAGATGAAGTGACCTATGGCAATGAATAGTCACAGTAATATTAAACAAAATATTAAACTAATGAGGATGTGGCTTCAAATTTTACATCTTCAAATTATGCTTTAAAGCTTAAAATTTGTCACTTGTGTACAATTGCTCTGCTACAGCAAGACACAGAAGAACATATTTTGTAGGCTATTTGTATTATTATTTGTACTTCTGGGGGATATTGATTTTTACAGTAGTTTTACCTTTGTTGTTAATTACTCATATTATTAGACCAACAAATATTTAATGTCTAACTTCTACATATAGGCTTAAATCTCAGTTGATATCGTTGTAATGGGGACATCTAAATACTTTCTTATAGACATCCCCAACACACACTTATGAGACAGGACAGGATTCCTTAGCTTTTTTATTATTCTCATTAATTTTTAGGTGAATTTGGAAACAGAACACAGTCTCTCAGAAAAATAATAATAAATAAAAAAAAAAAAAACTTTCAGACTATGGAAAAAGAAAAGATACATACCTGAGGAAGACCAACGGTTGACAAATTTACTAATCATGAAAATCCACATAATTAATAATTTTGACAGGAAGTGTATATGTTAATGTATTTTGCCAAAGAAGTGCAAAAGTAAATTTTTTCCTACCTGTTTTACAGAAAATACTTAATTTAAAAAAAAAAAAAATTTTTTAATCTAAAGATAATTCAACCTAGGAACGAATGTTTATGGGTAAGAATGAGGGAGAAGGTCAAGGTAGATACCATGGCGGGAGTCTGTTATAGACCACCCAGCCAGGATCAAGATGCAGACGAAACACTCAATGAGCAGCTTGGACAAGTCTCACAATCACTACCACTTCCTCTTGTAGGGGACTTCAACTTTCCCAGAAGTCTTCTAGAAATACAATACAGTGGAAAGGAAACAGTCGAGGAGGTTCCTGGAGTGTGTGGAAGATAACTTCTTGATGCAGCTGGTGAAGGAAACAACTAGGGAAGGCACCCCACTGGACTTTTGTGTGTGTGTGAACAAAGAAGGAATTGTGCTGCATTGACGGTTGGATTCAGGGATCTTAAAGGTCTTTTCCAACCTAAACAATTCTATGATACTATGATACAGTTACCTGGTTTTCAAATTATGTAGTTCATAACCTCTAAAATATCACTAGAACTTTTACACCTAAGCTGTTGAAAATTTGTCACATGCATAATTGGATTCCATTTAGAAAAAACTTCTTTTCCTTTTCTGTTTTGAATATTTGTTGTTCTTTTTCTTCAAGATGGGACCGATGAAGAATAATTAGTGGTTAATAGATAATAGTCTCCATTCTGTTTATATAAATACTGAAATTACTCCCCTCAGTGTAGTACCTCAGAAGATGTCTACTTTTATTAAAATAGAAAAAGCAATATATTTTCTTTCCCAGTTTTCAGAGGAGTGAAACTGACATTTTTACAGTACGTCTTAGTCTAAGGAAAACACTGATGGCAAGGTAAACTGTGGAAATGAGTTTTACTTTCAGTTATTATTGTTCAGAGCTGTGACTTGAAGTCCATAGTACCTGTCTACCACGGTAATAAAACTTACCAGTCTTAAATTTCCACAGGAATATTATAATCATTGTTCGCACATCAAGAAGACCTGTCTTCTCATTGTTCTTTTTTGAGTCAGACAAATACAGGTATTGTTAAGGCTGTTGGTTTTAAGATGACCTTTATATTCAGGAATTCTAAGACAATCCTAGGTGCAATTAATTTATGTAAAAGTGAATACTGTGTTTATGGATTTATGAGACGATCACTCTTTATGTCAGGTGCATAGTATTGTTGCCTCTACAAAGGAACTGTATTACCAGTAAATTAATGAAAAAAGAAAAAACATTTTGATGAAATCCACAAATCTCAACCTAGGAGAAACATTTCCTGCACTGACTCCAGTGGTTTCATTGCAATTTCAGAGCATTTCTGATCACCTTATTGGCTTCTTGGAATTAGAAATATTTGTCTATACTATCAAACACTTGATTCTCCCAAAAGACCGACTAATGCTGAATTTATTTCATTATATTTAGAAGAAAGGCATATTTTAGAATGTTAATAAACAATTCTAATTTCTATGTGCTATCACTCTTCAGTTACTTCTGGACTTTTTTTTTTTTTTTTTAATTGTATTTTTCCTAAGAATGAAAGCTTCTTCAGCAACACCAAAAATGTCATCTGGGAGGAGGATGAAGAAATGATATTCGTAAGCTACTGAGTGTAATTTAATTCGCTGATTTGGACTCGAATGTCATAGATTCTTCATCAATGAATTATGTTTTCAGTACTTACATCTGCCTAAAACATTAAATCTTCAATAGATAATCAAGGCTTCCCTGTTTACCAAATTTTTTTTTGGTGAAGAAATTAATTGTGTTAAAAAAAACCAAGCAAGCAAACAAACAAACAAAAAACCTGATGGAAAGATTTATTACTGTCACACAGGCCTTTATTGTGCTCCAGTGAGAATTCAGTGAATATTGTCAGTAATAACTTCTTATTTTCTAATATTTATAGAAGCAGGAAAAAAATCACTGACAGCATTATAGTGAATTTTAACAAGAACAACAAAAATGATTAATGACTTGATGATACTGGCAAAGAATAATTAAAAAAGTTCATTATGAAAAGCTTGGGTAAGCTGTTACTGTGTACAGGAAGCACTTCTTCAGATGCTTCTAGTGTGTGAACACTGAGTCAACTGAAAATTCTCCTTTTACTACCAGGAAAATTACTCTTTTATAGATTTTGTATTCAGCATAAATTTGAAGAGAAAGTAGTGTCCCACTACTTCTTCATTTTAAAGTAAATGTAATGAAAGCTTAGAAATGCAGTCTAGGTAACTTTAGATTAGTTCCTTTTGTCTGTATAATAGTTAGTGAATGTTTTGTCTATTTTTGTATTGCTTCTGTGCTGGAAAAAGCTCTAAAATACACAAGATTATCCTGTAGGGGATGTGCGCAATGATTTTATGTTTATAGCTTATTTTACCCAGATAACCATAATCTCAATTAGATAATAAGGGAGGAAGGGTGAAAGGGTTGGAAGGGCAGTATTTATTTGTTGTTTCTGCTAAATTTATCAATACACATGTACCAGCAGACAAGCTAGAATAAACAAAGATTCTAAACATCCAAAGTAAAGTACCCTAAAGGGCAACACTTCATCCATTATATGATTTCATTCATTTAAAATATAGCAAAGTTCACATTTCTTTCTTTTGAACTCATAATAGTCAGGTGATGAATCTTGTGAAAGTTCTGAGAAATTAGATTATAGACTATGAAATATTTTGCCATTTGATAAATTCTATGATTCTATGCTAACTTTGGAATATAAGGAACTTTATAAGTAAATTTATTTGCTTTTTCATTATGTCTGACAATTTTATTTGTGAAAGACCATTCAGGAGAAAAAAAGATCTAAACTGTCACCTCAAATGCAGATCAATCAATTAGTGTATTCTGGAAAACAAAAATCAACCTTTTCAGTTACCACTATGCCTTTCTAAGAAAGTAACTTCTTTTGTTTTGTAGCATGGAATAGGATCATATATTAAATATTTGATCCACTTTCTGAGTTCTACAGTGATCCTAACATTTTTGTAATGCTATCTGAATATAAAACTTGTATGACCCTTAGATGTATTCATTGCTATAGATTCTGTTAAATGATATTTTTCTAATTCTCTGTAATTCTCTAATTCTCTCTAGTTCACATACTGTGAGTTTCACTTTTACTTCACCATTCTATCTTCCTCAATTCTTAATTAATCATGTTGGAGACAATAGGATATAGCCAAAATGTTATTCTTTTCCCTTGTTATTTTTTGTTTGTTGTTGGGTTTGGGTTTGATTTTGGTTTTTGGTTTTTGTTTTTTTTTCTGATGTTCCGCAGTGAATTTCAGTAGCTAACTATGGGCAGCTGGCCAAAAATATACTGACTGTATTTTATTGCTTGTTCTTTCAAATATGCTTTCAGAAAATTGCCTCATGGTGCTGTGTTCTTCATTTGCAGACTACTTTGATTTTCCTGTCTTGCCCCAGTGAAGATGTAAAATGTCCTTTCTCACATTCTAATCCAGCAGAGTTTACTTGCTCCCAACACACAAAAAAGGGTATAGTTCTTAAATTTCTGATGTGTAGTGATCTTCAGAATGGTTAATGCTGCCAGTCCTTTGCACTGGTGTCACTTTGGCTCTTTTGAAACACAGCTGTTCAATGCCTTTAACAACACTATAGGTACTGTGTCTCTACAAATACCTGAAATTATAGCAAAGCCTCAAAGATTTCTGGGTTGAAGGAAGTAGAAATTGGTCTTTATGCAAGCTGTATTTACCAAACCATTTTTTTTCATGTTATTCTCAATCATGCAGAATAAGAAATTAAACAAGACATCTTACTCAATTTCAAATTTAAGACCTCCAGTATTAAATTTTACTTTCATCAAATGTACTTATTTTAAATTTTGATGTCTTCTTTTCTTTTTTTTCTTTTTTTTTTTTTTTTCTTTTCCTGGCAATTTCAGACTGATATGCTAAAGTTCTCAAAACTATAATATAAAATTTTATTTCTTACCTTTTCTCAGTGTACAGTATATTTCTATAATTTATCCCAAAATAAAAACATTTATGAAATATATTTTCTGTTCAAATAACAACACAAAACTGCACACACAAATACACATAATATAAAGATCTCAACTCACTTAAGTGCCTTACTTTATATTTGTCTGTAACTGTAGCATCAGCACAATACTGGTGACAGAACAAATAAATAAATAAATAAATAAGTGGGAATGCTTTGATAGCATTTTTATTTCCTTTTAGCCTTGCAATGCTCCATAGCTGCAAGGTAAAGTGCTGGCTGTAATATTTATAAAATTGACATTACAGCAAAATGTAACATAAAAGGGTTACTGTTGGAACACAGTCTTGTATATGATAGGACTTTAGCTGCCTGAGGCTTCCAGTGAACACTCCAGTGTGCTATAAGTGTTAGGATTATCTTCATTTTTTTTTTAGGACAACAACAACAGCACAATAAAAAGCCACTCCAATATCATTTATAAGTATTACCCATAAAATCTGATGGAAATAATATGGACAATCATGCTTATTATAGTCAGTCATTCAGTGACACTTAACACTACTATTGATTTTCATTTCATAAGCCCACAGCTGGAAAGTCTCAATATTGTTCACCTTTCTAACTTAGAACACATACAAAAAAAAATGGTGGTGGATCATTTTTTGTTTATAGGGCATCCCATTTTACTGGATGGCAATAAAAAAAATTAGAGAACAGACTTGGATGAGAGTTATTCTGTTTTTTGTTTGTTTGGTTAGTGGTTTTTTTTCTTAGATTTGGTGTACTCAGAATATTCCAATGGGTATAAAAAGACAAGATGACTAGAAAGTATGGATGACTGAGGTATAAGATGCTAGGAGGGCAGAAAACACCAATTTTTGCTTCATAATAAATCTATAAATCAAGAAGCAATCACTGGTGATTGCTCCTTCCCTTCCCTTCCCTTCCCTTCCCTTCCCTTCCCTTCCCTTCCCTTCCCTTCCCTTCCCTTCCCTTCCCTTC